>JANIWG010000164.1:0-24944 GCA_030705025.1 Myxozyma udenii
CAAGACCCTCGGCCTCCTTTTGCGCATCGCAGTCCTCGGGGATTGAGACGCCAAGAACATCGGTGGTGGGAAGCGCATGGTTGTACTTGAAGTCGTACATGTAGTTGTCGGCGACGGGAGGACGGGAGCCGGCCGCGGCGACGTGGATGGGGTCTGCTGGGATTTTGTCCATTGCTGGGGGGATTTCGGTGAGAACAGGCGAGTCAGCTGAAAGAGGAGCCATTTGAAGTATGAGAATGATGAAAAAGAACGGCGAGAACAGGACCGCGAGAGGGGGTATTTATACGGCTGGTTGGACGGAGCCAAGGATATCTGTTTCAGGAATCGGACACGA
Source organism: Myxozyma udenii (assembly GCA_030705025.1). Taxonomy (NCBI): domain Eukaryota; kingdom Fungi; phylum Ascomycota; class Lipomycetes; order Lipomycetales; family Lipomycetaceae; genus Myxozyma; species Myxozyma udenii. Next base: position 335 of record JANIWG010000164.1, read on the forward strand.
ACACCGGACATTTTGAAGCTGTGAAAGAGGCAAGAAGCACAAAGGGCGCCAGAATCGGTGCAAGAAAAGAAAGAACACGCCACGAGGGACGAGAAATCAGGCGATGTCGTGGACTGAGAGGACTCGAAGGAAGCCGGCGGAGCGCACGTGACCGGCGATACCCCGCACGGGGCCACGTGACCGGGCCGGGGCGCCGCAGGGTCGGCGGCGGCCCCACAAAAAGCGCGAAAAGCGCAAAACGCCGGCGTCGCGATCTTCCCCGATCCAGTTCTGCTGCAGTAACTGCCGCCTCCACCACCAAGCCAGAAATGACCGACGCCGACGACGCCGACGACGCGTCGCGCCGAGACGCGTCTTCTCGCGACACGTCTGCGTCCAGAGACGCGTCCGACACGCGTCCCGCGAAGAAGGCCCGCAAACAGCGCCCGTACTACTCGTGCGAAGGTCTGTCCGGATGTTCTGCTGTCGTCGCTACTGCTGACTCTGTGTAGAATGCCGCCGGCTCAAGATGAAGTGCGACCGGCGTGGTGAGTGTTTCTGTCTGTTTGTTTGTTGTTGCTGTTCGTTCGCTCACTCTGAAAGTGCCGTGTTCCAACTGCGTCCGCCGCCACCGCGCCGACGCCTGTGCCGGCGCCTCCTCCGCCACCGCCTCCACCAGCAAGCTATCACCACCGCGGCCGTCCTCGCGAGACTCGCGATCTGTCCACTACGCCCTTGACGTCCTGGACGACTCTTCCTCCGACTCCTCGCGCCACGACCGCCGTCGCCACACCGCCGCTGCTGCGCCTGCTGCGCCTGCTGTGCCTGCTGTGCCTGCTGTGCCTGCTGTGCCTGCTGTGCCTGTGCCTGTGCCCGCCGTGTCCTTTGCAGACCTCTCCGAATCCCCCTTCAAGCTCGACCCCGGCGTGTCTCCTATCGCCAAGGCCCAAGTCGCCCCAGTCGCCCCAGTCGCCCCAGCCCGCGCCCTTTCCCCGCACTCCCGCGAGCCCGACGCCGCCCAGACCCCAGGCAACCAGGACAAGCTCGAGCAGCTCGCTCTCCTCGCCCACGCCCTCGAGCCCTACTCCAGCGCCCCCGGCCAGCAGCCGCCTACGTCCACCCCCGCTGCCGCCCGTGTTGTCTCTCCACCAGACATCACCAGTCCTCTCAGCAGCGTCCACACCGCCACAAGCATCTCCGGTGGCGCCCACACCGTCCAGTCCATCGACAACGGCGATCCCGCAAACAACGGCGGCTCCCATGGCACCCTCATCCTCGGAAAAGGCGGCCGCTCCCGCTACCTCGGTCCCACCGCCGGCAGCGAATGGCTCAGAGACGTGCGTATCTCTCTTACATTTGCTTTCTGTAGCGCTCTAACTCCCCTCCAGTCTGAAACTCGCGATGGCTCCGTCACTCCAGTGGCCACACGCGCCCCGTCCCCCGTGCCGCCCCAAACTGATCTCTTTCATCGAGACGGCCTCTCCTTCGGCACCTCCCCCGTCGCTTTCCCCTTTACCAACTCCGCCACCCACATCAGCACCCGCGATCTCCTCATGCGTCTTCCTCCACGCGAGGAAGCATGGACCCTCGCAGAGTCTTACTACCGCTACTGTGCCTGGCACCACGATGTCGCGCCCAAAGGACCGTTTCAGGAAACTTTCGACCGCGTCTACTCTCATGTCAACAGCACCACCACCTCCTCCTCTGTAAACGCCCAAGAGATAGCCCTCGTCTTTATCATTCTCGCTCAAGGCACAATGTTCAACATCGAAATGGCAAACAACGACTCCTCCGCCGAGGACTGGCTTCATCTGGCCGAGGTGGCCCTCGTCAAAGGCGACTTTCTGTCCAACAACACCGTCGCCGCGCTCCAAACCCTGCATCTCATGGCTCATCTGAACCTTGCACTCGACACTGGCCAGCGCGGAAACAACGCCTGGGCTCTTTGGGGTCTCGTCATGCGCTTAATACTTGCAATGGGAATGCATCGCGACGGCAGCCGCTGGAACCTTCCCAGCGACGTTGTTGAGGAACGGCGCAAGGTCTTTTGGGAATGCACCGCCGCTGACACTTTCCAAGCCAACTGCTTCTCACGGCCGTGTCCCATCAATCCCGAGCATTGCGACACCGCGTTGCCGTTTGAGCCATTAGGCCCGCACGGCGAAAAGGGCTATTGCACTCTACGCTTTGAGCTTTCTCAGCTCTCATTCGAGATTCTCAACATGGCCATGAAAGTCCGTCGACCAGAATACGGCGAAGTTCTTGAGCTCGATCAAAAGCTTTGCGACTTTGAGCGCGGGCTTCCTTTCTACATTCGCTGTCGAGCTGCCTTGCTTTCCATGCCTTCCCGGTATCCACAGCTTGAGTCTGCAATCGATGCGTCGCCCGAGCCGTCACGAAGGTCAATGACAATCTCGTTCCAGCAAATGAACCTTGCGCTCAACATCTCCGAGACTGTCATCAACCTTCATCGGCCATACTACGCAAAGGCTCTGCATGATAAAATCGACGGCTGCGAGTCAGTTTATGCTTCTTCTTATTTAACAGTTATCGAACGCTGTGCTGTAAGTCTTACCTCGCCTTCTTGATCGTTTCTGACACCTACACAGATAATTATTGCCATTGTCACAGATATTCACCACAGATTTCCCGCCGTCAGTATCCGCCAATGGCATTTCTACGTAAGCTAGTTTGCTCTTTTGTTAGAACGATTTTGCTGACTTGCAGTTCCACGTTTTCAACTCTGCCCTGTGTCTAGGCACGTTAGTACTCCGTGAGCCTGGTAACGCGATGGCCTCGTTTGTTCTCGCTCAGATCGACGCTTCAATAAGTCTATTTACTTCACTCATTCAACACGGCGCCGGAACTCCACGATACATTCGAAACTACCAATGGCTACTAAAACTGCGGGCCCGGGCTTCACAAAAAATCTCTTTGGCTGCTGCCGCAAGAAAGACACATTCCAACCCGCCGCCCCAAGAAATCCGGGAAGATCGAGAAGACGGCGAGGACGTCGAGACGCTTGGTTGGCGGACTCGGCTGATCGAGCGAGTGAACCAGGATCAACCGTTGAAAGTACGCACGATCCCAGTCACGACTGCGTCTGCGGACTCGTTCATGTCTAAAATGGCATATTCGCCTGAAATGGCCCGGACCAACGGCCAGGACCGCGCAGATGCCGTCACGCCATCTCCTCCGCTCACATCCACCGACGACTTGGTATGTCACCTTTTCTTATTTATCTGTGCATTATCGCCTAACTATACAGCTGCATGACTTTTGGGATACGATGCTTCCGCAAGAAATTTTTGGAGCGCTTCAAGACCAGCCAAATGTGAGTTGTCAAATAGATCAAATTTCCACATACTAACGCTTCTAACAGCTCGTGGTGAATAGTAGTGTTCCGTGGTGGGAAAACGCCGCTGTACCAAATGGCGCGCCGTCACTTGATTCAGCGTAAGAGAATCTCTGTATTTTACAAGTTTGTTCATGTCAATGAATATGAAAAAAAAGAAAAAAAGAAAAAAAAAAGTGAAACGTATTTGTGCTACGTATTGTGCTAAACAACACTACTCAAACTGGCCAATTCTCAAACCAAATCCGTCCTCAGGCACCTCCAACAATCCACGCGATCTCTCACCATCAACTCCCTCATCAGCGATCGTGTTTCCCCACCACTCGAGATCGGTGTTAGTGTACGACAAAGTAAGCAGGATAAACAATGCTGAAAACGCAACTCCGGCAGTCAAAGCGGCAGTCAAGATGTAATTATACTTTGTCCACCATGCAGTATAATGACGTTTGATGTGATACATGAAAATATAACCGACAATGATACCAGGAGTGTTGTACGACAAGTTGTTGCCGCCACCCCATTGCGAAAAGCCGCCGACGAGAAGAACAGGATGCACATAGCGCAGAGTATTTGGCATTCTGCGCTTCATAAAGTAGTAAATCACAGCGATTCCAACGCCGACGAGGAAACACCATCTGAGTTCGGGGTAGAGCGAGTTGAAAATGCGCTGGGGACCAACAACACCGTACATGAGAGCGTCGACGTAAAAGTTTCGCGAAGACTGGCATCTGAATCTCTGTCTCTGGGTTTGCGTGCAAAGATCATCAAACTTATTCCACAGCATCTCAACAGCTCCTTGAGAAATCATCGAACTCAAAAACGCACCAATGACTTGAACTCGGAAGACTGCGCGCGGAGGCAAAAACGCGTATCGTGCCATCTTCATGTCTTCGAGGTACTGTGCTGCCTGGGAATCAGTAGCAGAGCCGATAGCACGGGCAAGAAGAGCGGAAATGCCACTGCCGGGAACCATGTAGCCAGAGAGAATGACGGTCAAGTTGTGAATTCCAATTTCGTAACCAGTAGTGGACTGCATGTATGAACTAGGAATGAGCAAGACCATGACCATGAGCTGCATGACAACAATCATCCACACTGGAGTTCCAGTGTTGTAAATCGCGACACCGATGATTGCAAACACGAAAGCGATAATGAGAATAATAAGGTACCACCACGTCGATGCTTCTTTGTATTTCTGCTGTCCAGTCTCAAAAGCGTCCAATCCATCATGCGGGTCAGCGGTTTCCTTCGTCGCCGCCGCCGACTTTGAAAACAAATTCTTCATCGAGGCAAACACAGTCACAAAGGACTGATACATACTCTTCCATTCGATCATACAAACGTAAACAATCGCACAGGTCATTGAAGCAAAGAAAGCACCGGCGTTGATGATACCACCAGTCGAGAGGTACAGCGGCGAGTACTCTCTGTACGCAGTCTCGTTGAACAAATTGTCCGAGTTCAACACTCTGTCAACCTCGTACTCCTCACCCATGCTGTCGAAAATCGAGTTCGAGTTGATCGGAATGTATGAAGTCCACTTGTAGTTTGTCCAGTGCAACGCAATAACCAAAAGACCACCAAGGACCATACCAATGTACTTGTTCAACAGCGAAAAGAACGGCACCGCAAGAGGACGGCTCTCATTCACGACTGCCCAATCAAACGTACTGATTGGGTTGAAACCCAATCCAACACCCATACCGGTAATCAAGGCAAGTTTCACGTTTTGCGGAGCAATCCAAGTCATCCAGCTGAAGGTGCTGAGCGCGGTGAAGATGTATCCGGGGAAAAAGTACCAAAGGAACGAGCAGATCATGACGGTGAAAAAGAATCGGTAGCGGGAAATAGACCAGCCGTTGATGGTTGACTTGGCCTCGCGATTAAGCAACGCGCGGTTCAACGCAAGCGTGGGAAGAATAACGGGCCACATGCACTTGACTGGTTTGATAACCCAGAACCGAAGAATACCCGCGACACCGATACCGAAGAAAGACATTGAAATGTTCATGAGGAACGAGAAACCAAAGTTTGCAAAGTCCCGACCGAAGAATGCGGGATGTCTGATTGAGAGAACATAGGTCATAAAGTATGAGCGAATTCCACCCATGTTCACCATAACCGTGATCAACATTTGCTCCTTGCTCGACCACGGGCCAGGGTTGAGCTGGTACTTGCGCCCGCGGAAAGTGAATGTCCAGTTGGGAAGAAGCTCACTTGCTTTGCCGCAAGGGTAGAGAAACATTTGAAGCACAGTGGGGTCGAGCGAGATTTTGGGCTGGTGATGGTTGAAGGTCTCGTTGATGAAAGCGCCGCCGATACACCAGATGATTCCAATGATGTAGCCTCGGATAGTCTCGACAGGAAGCTCAGGGTCATCCACGGGGTCGGTGACACCGCGGACTTCGGGATACGGCGAGTAAAACTTGATCCAAGCGGCCTCGATGCGGGCATCGATTTCGTAAATGAACGAGTCACCAACGGCGTCGGGGCCCTTCATGATGAGTTTGATACGGTCGAACGCGATCTGGGGGAAGTTGACGTCGTCCTTATGGTCTTCGAGGGCACGACGCAAGATGTCGAGTGCGGTTTCAAGAGACAGTGAAGCGACTTTTTCGTACATGTACTCCATGGTGGTATCCTTTGTCAACGCGGTTTCATCAACAGAGTTGGCGAAAAGAATCTCGTTCATGCGGTGAATGACGTGCATTTTGTCAAAGTAAATGTCCGAATCGCCGTCGCTGGCTTGCTTGTCCTTCTCAAGCACATCGTAGTTGTCAAACGCAAGCTCGTCAACACTCTCAACGAGCTCGGCGCTCTTGTCCGTGTACTCCATTTTGTGAGGTCTAATGACAGGTTAGCTGTGTTCGCGCATTATGTTCGTCTGGAATAGTCTTACCTCTGACAGTCAGTCCTCTGGTATGGTGTGGAGATGATGAGGAGGAGGGGTGTCGGGCAGTCTGATGACGACCGTGATATACCCCTCACGATTCGCCAAGCCAAGAAGAGGAGTTCATCTAGACGACGTCTGACAGAGTAAGACTGATGTCCAAGAGGCCAAAAGTACGGCCTAGACCGTGCAAGCGCAGAGATAGGCTTGAGTCTAGGACGCGCTAAGACGTTAGAGTGTGTATATACGCGATAGCTCGGACTTCTTGTTGCTCAGAACCAAAAGGCGAAAGCCAAGACGCACGCGACGGGTCGGAGGACGTGATACAGGCAAGAACTGTGATAGTTAGCGTCGGCCGTGAAGTGGGCTGTGTACATATTGACAGTAACCCAAGAAGGGTATGTCTTGCTCGGGGTCATGGCTTTGTGTCTTGGCGGGCTAAATGCCATGAACGCAGCGATGGATAACGTTCATTGAAAAGCAATTTCTCACGGGGCCATCTCGTCTTGCGGAGCTCGTTCCGCAAGTCTACGCGCTGGATGTCCGAGCCGAGTCGTGTGTGCTGTGCGAGGCGTGGCAGATGATGTGCAACTGTCGTGGGATGCCAAGGCAGGCAGCTGTCGAAACAGGGAGTCGTCGCGGTCAAAGGTGTGAGAGCTATCCTGCCGCGCCGGAGTTACAGATATAAACGGGGCGCACTCGTTGCACATTTGCAAATACCAACCGCGTGCTCCTGTGTGCCATGTCATGCACGCGATCTTGTGGAGCTGGAACGTTGAAACAGCTGAACCCTGGACGTACAGAACGGTACCTGATAAGCGTAATTCGGCTGGTATAATTCGAGGACGAAACCCCTGAAATAGAGTTTAGACATCACGTGCGAGCCTCGCACCGGAAGGCACAGTTGTGGCATGGTGGTACGACCTCGTGCGCCAATTCCGAAAAGAGAGAAAGAAAAAAAAAAAAAAAAAAAAAAAAAAAAAAAAAAATACACAGTATATATACAGTCCACAAGCGCCCAGCTTCTCGCGACTGCTCAAAGCTATCACAGTAGTAGAGATGAGCTCACGCAATAAGCGAATGCGACTTGCGTCGCCGGCGTCGTCGGTCGCGTCCGGGGTAAGCACGCTGCGCAGTGTGTCGTCGTTCGAGGTCACACCCGCCGCTGCTTTTTCCGACGGGTTGTTTTTGCGCGCGGCAGAGTTGCGACAACAGCATGCTGACTCCGAGCCGTACAAGCACTGTGTTATCGATGGGCTTGTGGCGGACAGGTTACTGCGACGGGTGCGTCGCGAGATTGTGACGCAGCTGCACTTTACGGCAAAGGAAACGGATATCTACAAGTTGCACCAGACCGGAGACTTGCTCAACATTTCAGGACTTGCTCCGCGCGAGCGTCGGAAACTCGCGGGGCTGCATGCGCTTCGGGATGCAATGTACTCTGCTGAGTTCCGGCAGTTCATCGAGGCCATTTGCGACTGCGGGCCGTTGTCGGGATCGAAGCAGGATATGAGTATCAACTGCTACACCAAGGGATCGCATTTGATGACGCACGACGACGTGATTGGATCGCGTCGAGTCTCGTACATTCTGTACTTGCCGGATCCAGACGACAAGGAGTGCAGTGCGCGCGATGCGGAAAGCGGGGCGAATCTGGGGTGGGATCCGAAGTGGGGAGGAGCGTTGCGGTTGTATGAGGTGCTTGAGAAGGGGGTGCCGAAAGTGGTGTGGAAGAAAGTGATTCCGCCTGCGTGGAACCAGCTTGCGTTTTTCGTTGTCCAGCCCGGGTTGTCGTTCCACGATGTCGAGGAGGTTGTGTTTGATAAACCCAGACTGGCTATTTCCGGGTGGTTTCATCTTCCGCAGAAGGGCGAGGAGGGATACGTCGAGGGACTGCAGGAGCAGCTGAATGCGGAGAGTTCGCGTGCCGCGCTGGCTGACGCAGCTGCAGCTGCTGCAGCGCGCGCGTCGCCGGCGTTGCGTGAGATACCGGCGCCGATGCTGGAGAAAGTGGCGGAAGGGGAGAGTGGAGAGCTGAGTGAAAAAGACATTGCAGAGTTGAGCGGGGTGATTTCAAAGGAGTATCTGGATAGGGAGCGGCTGGCTGGACTGCAGGAGGAGTTTGCAGAGTCGTCGATGCTGCAGCTGTCTGAGTTCTTGGACTCTGCGACGGCGGAGAGTGTGCGTGCGTATGTTACAGAGCACGACGGACGACGAGTTCCGGTGACGCCGGAAGAAGTGCAGGAGCATGGAGAAGAGTGGCAGATATCACGGCCACCGCACAAGCATCGGTATGCGTTTGTACAGCCGGGGGCGGCCCATAGGAACGCGGTGGTGAAAGTGGCGAATGTGTTTGGGTCGGGTGCGTTTCGTCGGTGGTTGACGGCTGCGACTGGGGTTGAAGCGCCCACGCACGAGCGAGTGCTTGGCCGGTGGTTTCGGCCGGGCTTGGATTACACGCTTGCGACGACGGCGTTGAGTGGGGAGAATGTCGCAGCCGAGTCGTCGCTGCTTGAAGGGACGCTGTGTTTGACGCCGACGGAGGGGTGGGACGATGGTGAGTATGGAGGGTACGAGTTGTACATGGACGATGGGACGGGTGGGGAGAAGGAGGAGAAGACGGAGGATGGCGCGGGCGAGGTGGAGAATGATCCGGCGGTGTATTTGAGCGGGACGCGGGGGAAGCGGCGGCGGGAGGCGGAGCAGTTGCGGAGGGAGAGTGAGATTCGGGTGGTTGACGAGGAGGGTGAGGGTGAGGGTGAGGGTGAGGGTGAGGAGGAGGGTGATGAGGAAGACGAGGACGACGACGACGACGACGACGACGACGACGACGCCGGCGAAAGCAACTCTGTGCTGCTGACGAGCCAGGCGGCCTGGAACGAGTTCACGCTCGTGTACCGTGACCCGGGCGTGCTGAAGTTTGTCAAGTACGTGAGCGAAGCGGCGCCGGGCGGGCGATGGGACGTGGCGGGGGAGTGGGTGTAGACTCCGATATTGTATATACTACTAATGGACGCGTGGACGTAAACAAGTACGCGTCCCTCGGCGCTGACGCCCCTGGCGTCCACAACGTCTATACACGTCCGCGCAATCTCTTGCACGCGGTTATCGCGAGTCCACCGCGTCCCCCCCTCCCCCTCCCCCTCCCCTTCCACCCACGACCCACGACCCGCCGCAATGAACCCGTTTTCAACCAGCTCCATCAACATGGACTCTGTGAGCCAGTCGTTCCAGGGCCTGACGTCGTCGTTCCAGCCGTTTGCGAAGCGCACCGGCCGGCTCATCCAGGAGCGCTTTGGCAACGCCGACGAGATCGTGCGTATCTTTTACGAGTGTTTGAGGGAGCTTTGTGCTGAATTCAACTCCATTAGACCGAACTGCCGCAGGAGTATCTTGATCTCGAGAAGCGCGTCGAGGCGCTCAAGGCGGTGCACACCAAGATGCTCGCCGTCACGTACGTTGCGCCATTGTCATTGTCATTGTCACCAAAGCTCACGCGCGCAGGTCCCAGTACTCCCACGAGGGCTACGACTACCCGCCCAATCTCGTATGTACCTGTGTGCATTGCGTCTTTTCCTGTATCATCTGCTAACGAGCAGCGCGAATCGTTCGTCGACCTCTCGCGCACCGTTTCCGAGCGCGTGCAGACGCTCGCGCAGGCGCAGTCCGCGGCCGAGGCGCAGGCCGCGCTGCTGCGGCCGTCGGGCAACAAGGCTCCCCACACGTTTGCGCACGCGATCTCGCGCGCAGCGCTGTCTGCGTCGCACCAGCTCCCGATCACGGACCCGCTCGGAGTTGCGCTTGAAAAGTACGCGGTTGCCGAGGAGCGCGTGGGCGAGGCGCAGCTGGCGCAGGACTCGTTGATCTCGTCGCGGTTCAATGCCGCGTTCAACAGCACGCTCAGCACGACGCTACGCACGGCAGACAAGGCGCGTCGCAAGGTCACGAACGCGCGGTTGACGCTCGACGCGGCCAAGACGGCTGCGCGCAACGCGCGGCCCGAGAAGCAGGACGCGCTGCGCGTCGAGGTCGAGCAGGCCGAGGACGAGTTTGTGGCCGCAACGGAGGAGGCCGTGTCGATCATGAAGAACGTGCTCGACACGCCGGAGCCGTTGCGCAATCTCGCGGACCTCGTTGCCGCGCAGCTCGCGTTCCACAAGGCCGCGTTCGAGATGCTGTCGGAGCTTGCGCCTGAGATCGACAGTCTTCAGTCCGAGCAGGAGGCCAAGTACCGCGAGGCCTCGTCGTAGGCTTGTGTGGTTATTTTATTTTGTTTTATTCTGTTTTGTTTTCTGTTTTCTGTTTCCAGTAGTCCCTTATAAGCTGTAACAAAAATTATACATGTAACCATCGAGCCCCACAATCGTACAGTAACTCTTCCCGCTTACTCCCCATGGCCCCCCCAACCTCCCCCCCAGGCCTCTCCGGGTCCCTTCAAGACACCCACCGCACCGCGCTGCAGAAACTGCTCCATGTCTCGATCCTGCGCCGGGACGCAGCGACTGCTGCGCGTGCTCTCGCGCTGCTTCTGCGCTCGCAGCCCGTTTCATACGACCTCACGAACCGCGCAAGCAGAGTCCACCGGTCGGCAGTGAACTCGACTCTCGCGCCTCTGTGGTCATACTGCGCCGAGACTGCGCGTCTTCTTCTTGCGGAATCTGGCAACAAGTTGCAGCTCCAGGTACTCGAGCGCACGCTCGTGGCCGTGTCGTACTTTATCCGACTGCCGGAGCATAAACTGCGCGAGTCTCCACGCTACGCCCTCGCCGTCGACCGGGCAAAGAGCGTTCTTCCCGCGTTGATAGTCGAGTCGATTCTCGTAACTGACGAGGACGCCGGTGCCGGCGATGGCTCCAGCAGCCAGACGGCGTATGGCCGCGCTTCGATCGCGGCCGTGATCGATCGTCTTGAAGAAATATTGCTCGAGTGGCCGTTCAGCGAGGATCCTGCGTTACGCGCGTACTACGCGATGGCGCTGCAGAGCGTTGCAGCTGCAAGTGACGACACTGACGCGTCGGCTGCTGCTGCGGATGCGCTGCAAAAGTGCGCGGAGCTCGGGTGGGAGGCGCCGGAGTTTGTGTATGACGACGCCGGCGACGGAGGAGATGACTACAGCGAGATGGATGTCGAGTACAGTTGAGTACAGTTGATATACAGGCTATATATATACATACAGGTCTACCAGATGAAGCGCTGGAGCACGCCGGGCTCGGACGGCCACTCAAACGTGTGGCCGAGGAACGCGGCGACGGTGGCAGCGTTGACGACAAGGCTGATGAGGATGTCGAGGCAGTCTGCGCGCGACGACGACGGGACAGCCATGCGCCAGAGCATTGCTGGCACGATAAAGTATCTGAACTCGATCAGCGGCGCGGGGACGAGGACTGCGCATGTCGCGGCGGCAAAGAGAGTCGGCAGCCACCAGCGCTCGCCGGCGACGGCTTTGAGACGCATGAAGACCGCGCCGGCGCAGAGGACGTACACGACGGCGAAGAGGAAGGTGCGGAGAGTCGCGGGCAAGGCGGTCAGGAGGCCGGTGTCGGGCGAGAGAATCTTGCGCCAGAGGTAGAAGGAGTAGTGTCTGTTGTCGGCGAGGAGGAAGGGATGCACGACGGTGCAGCGGTCGACGGCGTATGCGACGAGGGAGACGAGGAGCATGAGCGAGCTTGTGCGGGCGAGGGAGAAGAGCGAGACGAACGCGCGGAGACCGCGCAGGGCGTTGAGCGGAGAGAGCGCGCACACGAAGACGGCAAAGTAGAAGACCTGGGGGACGTGCATGCCTGCGACGTGGTGTTCCTTGTCGCCTGATATGTTAGCAAATGTGAATGTACAAACCAAGTTGAACGCAGTGAAACGCACCCAGGGCAATGCCGCCATTGAGAACGACAAACCCGCCAAATCCAGCGAGGACGGTGCCGTAGGGCAGGACGACGGAGATGAGGAGGTGCGGCCAGGCGCCGAGGACGCGGCCGGGGAACTGGCGCAGGGCAGAGCCCAGCGAGTCGTCGGGCCAGAGCAGGATGTTTGCCGCCGCTGCGGCCGCCGCGAACGCGACCCAGACGATGTTTGTCTGGCGCAAAAGCACGGAGAACGCGCAGGTGAGCATCGTGGTGAGCGCGGCGGCGCCCGAGGGCGGGTCCACGGCGTTGACGGCGGCGGGGGCGGCGACGGCCATGGCGAAGACGGCGGCCCAGACGTCGGTGTAGAACAGAAAGCCGAAAAAGTACAGCGGCGGCAGCAGCTGCAGCAGCAGAATCGTGCGCCAGCGGAGCCGAGCAGACGAGCGAAGCACGGCGGGCAGCACGACGGTGAGCGCGACGAGGTTGAGGGCGCGAAGCAGCGCGACCGAGGTCGAGGCCGGGGCGACGGCGGCGGCGACGGCGGGGAAGCGAGACAGCCACTCCATCGGCACGCGCGTGACGGCCGCGAGATACACGCGCGCGAGGAGATACAGGCCCTGAGGAGTCGTGATCTTGGGGTCCCATGTCGGGTCGGCGTGGAAGAAGCGGAGGGCCTGGGGGATGTGGAAGATCTCGTCCTGCCAGTGTTAGCGACGCGGCCTGGAGGGTAAAGAGAACGAGAACGCACCATGTACGGCTCGGGCACAATCGCGTCGACCTTGAGCGCGACGGCCGCCGAGGCCGCGAGAAGCAGGACCTGGTAGAGCATCGTGGGTGGTGATGGGTGGTGATGGGTGTTTACCTGCTTAAAAGTAAACATCGCGACTTTTTTACATTTGACGCAAAGTAGGCAAAATTGGGCCATGTACATACAGTACTATATATACGTCGTTCACAGCCAACTATATACACTATTATACACTACTCTATATCTACTACTTCTTCCGCCGCTTGCGCGAGTCCTCGATAACCACTTTCGGCAGCTCCGGCACACGGTAGCCCATTTTCTGCAGCCGTTCGTCGCCCAGCACCTCCTCCATCACGCGTTTCCGCACAACCTTGGACTTGCCTTCTTTTGCGAGTTCTTCAAATGGCTTCATCAGCTCCGCAATTGGACACTTGGTGGCGTCGACATCAGCCGCCTCGCGCTTCTTTGCGCCTTTCTTCTTCGACTTGGTGGCACCCTCAGCAGCCTCGGCCAGCTTGCTCAACACCTTCTCCAGCTCGTCCACGTAAATGTCAACCATGTGGTACCGCAGCGCGTCGGAAACGCTAATATCCCGAGGACTGAAAAGGTCAAACATCAGCAAGAGATAACATCGACGCACGACTGAAAAAAAAAACCCACCTAAGAGGATACTGTGAAAGCACAGCATTGTACTTCTCAACGTACTCCGAATCCCACCCCAGCGCCGCCAAACGCTCAAACGAGGCACTAACCTGCCTCCTAATAAGCATGTAGTACTTGTCCAGTCGTAGTCCATCTATCGCCTTCCACTCTCTCGAAATCGTCTCCCAAAACGCCTTCACAAACGCCACAAAGTTCTGATCCTTGACAACAAGAACAAGCGACGCGAGTTTATCCGCCATATGCTGCTGTGTTATCTGCCGATCCGTCATCCACATCGTGTAATACAGTCCTTTCCATATTTTCAGCAACTCCAACGGCTCCAACGGTTCGTCCACACTGATCATCTCCTCTAAAAGCCCGATTCCTACTTCCCGAGCAGGTCGCTCTACGCTCTCGTTAGTTGACTTTTCCACGCACCGTTCTCCTCACGCACCGTTCGCAGCAAGATGCTTCAGAATAGCACCAAGCTTGGCTTTGTCGCCCGGCGTCTCCGCGCTGCTCGTAGTCTCCACCATCGTGCACTTGTGTGTTTGTTTAAAGCGAGAGGGGGGAAGAAAGAACGTCTGGAGTTCGAGCTAAAACTTTTGTAAAGTTGAGCCGCGCGGGAGTTCTCGCCGCCAGATCTCTGATATCTCCATTTCCCTCCACAGTTCCCCCTCCCCCTCCCCCTCATCCACTCTCCACCACCACCCCACAATGCCACTCTCATCACTTGTCGCCGAAACAGCCTCCTCCGCCGCCGCGCAGCCCGACAAGATCGCGCGTCTCACGACCGCGCTCAGCTCGCTCACCCAGCCGTCCGATCTCAGCGACTTTCTCTCCGCCGTGCTCGCCCACTCCTCCCTTCTCGGTCTCGTCGTCGCCCGTCCCGTGGTCTCCGCCTACGTTTCCCGCGTGATTGCCATTCCATCCGAAGAACCAGGCAAACTTCCGCTTCTTGAATCAACAATCGTCGCGCTCCAACCTGCGCTCGTGTCATTCGAAGATCAAGATGCCGTTGTCCGCGAACATCTGGCCCAGCTTTACGAAGCTAAGCAACGCCCAACTCGCGCTGCAATCATTCTCCGCGGTATTCACCTTGAATCAGGCCAACGTGTGATTTCAGAAGACTACCGCGTCGCAATCTCAATTCGGATTCTTCGAAATCTCCTCGAAGACCTCGATAGTGACCCGACTCGCAGCGCTCTCTCCCCTGACGAAGAAGCAGATATCCAAGCAATGGCTCCCGCTGAACGCCTCCTCGCTGCCGAAGACATCATCGCCAAAACAGCACAGTCAATCTTACGCTCATCTGACCCCGCCGCTGCGGTCCACTTCAAACTCGCCCAGGCCCGTGTGTTCGAAGCTCGCAAACGATACCTCGACGCCTGCGCAAAGTACTACGATCTCTCACACCACTCTGCCTCCGACTCGTCGACGACGACTTCCGCTGCCACCTCCGCCACCGCCACCGCCGCCGCAATCGACGCTGACGACCGTAACGCGTGTCTCTCCGCCGCCATTTCCTGCGCTCTTCTCGCTCCAGCCGGCCCAGCACGCAGTCGCATGCTCGCTCTTCTCGCCAAAGACGACCGTATCAAAGATCCCACGTCCGCCCAGTCATCAGGCCTCGTTCCAGAACGCCATATCCTCGACATGCTATACCACGACTCTCTTCTCTCTCCCGCTGTCGTAAGCACCTACGTCACATCCTGCAAACGCTCAATTCCCCAAGTGCACCTCGCAAACCCACATGGCACCACCGCACCTTCACCTTCACAATTCGCATACGCTCCAGGCTCGATTCTCGACCGCGCAGTCACAGAACACAATCTCCTCGCCACATCCGCGCTTTACACCTCAATCTCATTTGCCGAACTAGCAGACATCCTCGCGCTTCCTTCGCCTCTCGCCGCCGAGGGCTACGCGGCTCGTATGGTTCAAGAACGCAGACTCCGCGCCGTTCTCGACCGCGTCGACTCACTCATTCATTTTGCTCCTCCCGCTAAAGCTGAAGCGTCAAGAGCAATTCTTAAAGCGTGGGACTCGCACATTCATGACGTTTGTCTACAACTTGAAACTGTTGCTGCTGCTATCTCAAGTATTCACCCTGACTTGTCGTCCGTCTCCTGACCTCGTCGCAAATACAGCTTGATCATATCATGATAATAACAAATGGAATATAAATTAACTCTATCAATGTAACGTTTTTTTTAAAAATCACAAATTACTTGACCGAGAGAAAATAAAACAAACAAAAAAAAACACAAACTCTTATATTCTTTCTTTTTTTTGTGCCTCATTTTTCAACAACAAAAGAAAATAAACAATGATCCACCGCTTTAAAACTCATCATCCGACGAAACATAAGCATCACCCATTTTCTTCTTCTTCGCCATGCGCTCTTTCTTCTTCTTCCGCAACTCAGCAGCAGAAAGCTTCTTCGCCTTCTTCGCTGTCTCAATCTTGTTGCCCATAGCATCAAACTTATCCTCCTCCTCGCCCTCCTTGGCATCAAGACGCGGTCCAGCACCCTGGCCCTGAACCCAGTTGTGACCAGACGGCGTCATTCTACCGTCGAGAACAGCCCACACCTCCTCAGTCAAGTCCTTGGTGAACTCAGCAGAGTGAGTGATGATAACAATACCACCCTCGAAAGTCTTGAGTGCCTTCGACAGAGCACCCAGAGAGTCACGGTCAAGGTAGTTGGTAGGCTCGTCAAGAACAATCAAATGAGGACGCTGCCATGTGCAAGCCGCAAGCACAAGCTTGACCTTCTGGCCACCAGAAAGACCACGGATACGCGAGTGCGAAACAAGCTCGGCATCAAGACCAAGCATAGCGCAGTGAGCCTCGATCTCCTTACGGGTAAGCGGCCGGAACTGACCAGACGCAAGAGCCTCCTTCATATCAACCTCGGCAACCATCTTGGCGTGGGTCTGGATCAGCTCGTTACGGGGGATCCACGCGTTCTCGGAAGTCATCATGGGAATCCAACGCTCGTTCTTCTGGCCAACGTTCTCACCAAGCGTGAACGAACACTCGTACTCGTAAGTGTTCTTGAACTTTCTCCGCGCAAGAACAGCAACAACACGACGGGGGGTACCCTCGATCTTGTAAATGTGGTTCATGGCCTCCTCATCCGACTCGTTGATGATACGGTTGGCACGGTCCATGGTCTCACGGTCCTCACCAGTCTGGAAACGCCACTGAATGTACTCCGAAGGAGTCTTGTCGAGATGGTGGTCAATGTGCGCGAAAGCGTGCTGCTTGATGTACGCGATACGGCAGTTCTCGTGAACGTAGACCTCACCAGAGGTGGGCAAAAGCTCACCGGTAAGAACGTTGATCAGAGTCGACTTGCCGGCACCGTTGGGGCCAATGACAGCAATACGCGACGACAGCGAGCACTGGAAGTTGATGTCGCGGATCTGGGGCTTCGAGGTACCGGGGTACTGGAAGGTCATGTTGCTGACCTTGACAATGGCCTTCTGCTTGGTCTTGACACCCTCAAGGAAACCAGGCTCGGGGAAGCGGAACTCCATCTCGGACGCACCAAGCTCGTAGTACGACTTCGCAGACGGGACCTTCTTCACAAACTCGGAAAGGTTGCCCTTGTACTTCTTGAGCTTGAAGCGCTCGTAGTGGATGATGAACTCAACGACGTGGTCAAGGAAAGCAGAGTCGTGGGACACAATGATCGAGGTGACACCGCAGGTGTTGAGGTAGTTCTCGAGCCACGCGACGTTGACAGTGTCGAGATGGTTGGTGGGCTCGTCGAGCAGGAGAATGTCGGCCTTCTTGAGCACAGCGCGGGCAAGCGCGAGCTTCATCTTCCAGCCACCAGAAAGAGCAGTGATGGGCATGGCAATCATCTCGTCAGTGAAGCCGACGTCCTTGAGAGCCTTGACGGCCTCCTCGGGCGAGTTCACGTTGACACCAGGGTCCTGGATGACAAAGTCAAGAACCGAGGTCTCGGCATGGGTGCCATCAATGTCGTGCTCGACGTAGACAGTCTTGCACTCCTCCTGGGTAGGGAAGCCCTCGACCTGGCCGTTGGCAATGGCGCGCATGAGAGTGGACTTGCCGGAACCGTTGGGGCCGCAAAGACCGTAACGGCGGCCACGCTTGAGACGGAGCGCGGTACGGTTGAGCAGAATCTTGGCACCGTAGGCAAGGGAGAACTCGCAGTTGCAAAGATCCTCACCTTCCTCCTCCTCGATCTCCTCGACAGCAGAACCGGGGATCTTGGCAATGCACTCCTTGCGGTAGGTGTCGACAATGGCCTTGGCCTCGTCCTCGTGGAGGAAGGCAGTGAGGTAGGGGGTGACGATCTCGGTCCACGAGACGGCCTCGTTGTTCTTCTCGTCGACGAAAGTACCGGCGATGGCGGCGACAAACTCGATGATGGGGGCGAACTTCTTGTCGACCTTCTTGTCCTTGAGGAGAGCCTCGAGGGTGGCGCGGCAGACAGCGACGTCACCGGCGGTGGAGATCTCGGGGATCTTGCCGTTCTGGACGTCACCGACACGGGTGAGGGTGTTGAGGGCACGGAGAGTGACGTCACGGGCCTCGGGGTCGGCGATGTTTTCGTAGTTTGACTTGAGGCCGGGCATGAGCTTGGCCAAGAAGGGGGCGACAATCTGGGGGTCCTCGACGAGCTTGCACATGTTGTCGATAATGACGGCGGCCTTACGCTTGATGGTGGTGTCACGCTCGGCAAGACCACGGGAAAGCAGGGGCACCATGATGGCCATGGTGCCGGAGGTGACCTCCTGGACGAAGGTGGTGGCGCCGAGGAGATGGACGGTTTCGGGGACCTCGGTGGGCTTGGCGATACACTCGATGAGCGAAGGAATGAACTTTTCGATATCCTTGTTCTGAATGGTCTCGGTGGCCTTCTCCATGGCGAGACGGGCGGCCTTCTTGACGTCGGCCTTGGTGTCCCACATGGCCTCGGAGAGCAGGGGGATGAGCTCGGGCATGCGGAGGGAAATCTGGCCGGGGGCGCAGTCGACGAGGGCGACGATGCACTGGAGGGCGGCGACCTTCTCCTGCCACTTGGGGGTGGTGGCGACGACCTTGGAGATGAGGGGGAGGACGAACTTGACGCCGTTGGGGTTGATGGCCTTGGTGACGGCGACGGCGGTGGGCTCTGCGAGCTGCTTGACGGGGACGATCTTGTCGGATGCCTTCTCGAGGATCAGGGGGAGGAGGGAGACGATGTAGGGCTCGAGGGAGGGGGTGAACTGAGACTTTGCGATGGCGGCGATGCCGGCGAGGGCGGACTGGCGGGCGTTGGCATCCTTCTTGTTGGCGAGGGCGGCCTTGAGGCCGTCGACGACGGAGGTGGGGACGTCATGGTCGGCGACGGGGGCGGAGAGGATCTCGCCGAGGGAGGTGGCGAGGGTGTCGCGCGCGTCGGGAGCGGCGACGGTGAGCTTTGCGAGGAGCTCGGAGACTTCTTTCACGGACATCTGGGGGCGCGTTAATGATAGAGCGAGGTGGTGGATGAAGAAGAACATTACCTTGCCTGTTGATGTGGTGGAGATGGGGTGAAGGGGGAGTGACAGAAGAGAAGAGGAGAAGAGAAGAAGAAGAAGCGACGAGGCGTCAGTTAAATCAGGCCCGCAAACGAAAAATTTTTATGGGCGGCGTCTGTTTGGCGCTGCTGGGGCGGGCCGGGTCAGCGGTGCCCGTGCCCTGGCGCCACTGAGGGGCCGGTGTTTGCCACCCGCTGAGTAAGGCGTGTGTAAGGCCAATCAGTGGCGGCGGTACGAGCAACGGTGGCTACACTGGGCTATTTTGTACAATTCTAGCTCTAACAGTATTTCTGATGCTGTTTACGTCCATATATTCACCCCTTTGTGTCGCCACGCATCAGGGGAGACCGCAAAGCAGAGGCTCGCAGCATATCTGCGCAGGCGCGGTGCAGTTGCGCTCTATCTGGCTCGCCGCAGCACGCTTGTGCGCTTGCTGACAATGAAAGCGATCTGATTGGCTGCGGCGCTGGGGCCGTCTGGGCCTGTGGGTGCGGGCTTGCCACTATTTAGCGCTCGCCTTCTCCGTTCTACTTAAGTTGCGAAGCACTTGACCACCCTCCATCACTCTCCACTCTTCAACCTCCACTCACCCCCCTCCACACCCACTCTCACCACACAATGACCCTCCGATCAGCATCCCGTGTTGTCGCGCGTCTGCCGCTCGCCCGCCGCGCGCTCCAGACTCAGGCAGCCGTCCACCCCGTCCACGCCGCCCACCCCGTCGCGCCCGCCGCGCCCGCCGCGCCCCTCTGGCGCCGCCACGGCTTCGGCCCTATCGTCCCTGGCCAGAACGGCGTGCCCGAGTCGGAGTTCCTCTCGTCGATCTTTGACGACGAGAACCCGCCGTCCAAGGCTGAGCTCGACCGCGCCCTCAAGGCCGCCAAATCGTCGGCGATCCCCAAGGTCGCATCGCAGACCGCCCCCAAGGTCGCCCCCAAGGTCGCCCCCAGTCTCGCTCCATCCCCGAAGGCCGCCCCCGCTGCGCCAAAGTACCGCAAGTTCAAGCCCCGCAAGGCCGCCATGTCCCTCACCCCCGCCGCCGTCGCCCACGTCCGCTCGCTCCTCGCCGGCCCCGATCCGAAGCTTCTCCGCGTCGGTGTCCGCAACCGCGGCTGCTCCGGCCTCCAGTACCACCTCGAGTACGTCGATGCGCCCGGCAAGTTTGACGAGGAAGTCGTCCAGGACGGCGTCCGCGTCCTCATCGACTCCAAGGCCCTCTTCAGCATCATCGGCTCTGAAATGGACTGGGTTGACGACAAGCTCAGCAACCGCTTTGTCTTCAAGAATCCAAACATCAAGGACGAGTGTGGCTGCGGCGAGTCTTTCATGGTGTAGTTGGTCTGCATTGTTTGTTTTTTTTTCATTCTGGCATTGGCATTGGCACTTTTTGGCGTTTGGTGTTTGCATCTTACATATACATGGTTTATACATGGTTAATACATCAGTCTTACTCATTCATCCATCTCGTATCATTCGTACATGCTCTCACCCTAGCAGACGCATCGTCAGCTCAACACTCATAAACGTGCCCGCGCTGCACGGCGTCGCCCGCAACAGTGTCGGCACAAGGCCTCGCCAGAACCCTGCCAGGCCTGCGCTGCGGTACGTCTGCATCGCCGCGTCCCGCGCGTTCTTGTACACCGCTTTCGCGCCAAACCCGTCCGACTGCACCTTGCTCTTCACCACGTCCAGCGGGTACGATCCCAGCCACAGCACCTCCCCCGCCAGAGCTCCGCACCCCGCAATCTGCCACGCAGGAATATCGTCGCGACGCACTGCCCCGCCGCGCTGCAGCTTCTGCATCAGAAACTCAAACGTCAGAAACCACAGCCCGTACGCCTGCGCCTCCCGCAGCAGCGTCACCGCCTGGCCGCGGAAAAGCCCCCGTAGTCCATCCGACGTGTAGATCTTGGCCACCGCGTCCGACGGCCCGCTGTACACCTTCTCCGTGTGCCGCTGCGTCTGCAGCAGAATGCGAATCTGCTCCACCGGACCAGCCACAGGACTGTTGGCGATCCCCGCCACTGCTCCAGCAAGGTAGAACTGCGGCAGACTGAGCTGCCGACTCGTGTCTCCGCGTCGCTCGTTCATCGACACCAGGAACCTGCGAGCGTCATGAAACGCGTAGAACTGCACAGACACGCACACACCGACGCCAATCAGCGGCGACAGCGTTCCCTTGTAGAACGCCAAAGGACCCTCGGCCGCCAATGTCTTGCGGAACGCCTCCAGCGGAGTCGCAAACTGGCCTGTCTGCAACCGCACCTTCACGAGGTCAAACGGCTGCCCGATGAGCACCTGCACCGCTCCTCCCACGAACCCGGCGGTCTATCTGTCAGCGACGCCTTTTCCCGTTTAAACATCCCGCACTCACCGTGTCTTTCAGCTTGCGCGTCAGCGAACTGTCCGTCGACTCGGCCATTGCAATTACTGTCTGGTTCTCTTCCTTGGAAGGTCGTCCAGGAGGAAATCAAATCTTCACAAATATCCCTCCGAGCCGCATCGCGTCATCGCACGCCTCGCGATCACACGTCTGGTCTCTCTTATCGAGATCGCGATAGGGCTTTGATCCCCACACTCTTCCGCCTCCTCAGCGCCCTCCACCTCCTCCCCAATAATGGCGTCCAGCGCACACTGCGCCTTCTGTTTCGACGTTCTTGTCGACGCACTTGCATCCGCATCTACACACAACTCAGTCCGAACCTGCGGCGGCGCTCATCTCCCCCTCGCCGCCTTCGAAAGCGCCGTCTCCGCCTCCGCAGCCAGCGCCAGCGCTGACTCCACCACTTCCACTCTCGAAACATACTCTGCTGCTGCTGCAACATCGCCTGATGCAAAATACCCCCTTTTTGTCACATGGAACAAAGTCCCCGCTCCCGGATCAACACCCCGTCTTCGCGGCTGTATCGGCACTTTCGAGCCTCAACCGCTCGAATCCGGACTCGAGACCTACTCCAAAGTAGCGTATGTTCCTCCCTCCTTCCCTTTCATCATTTAACCTAACATTTCCACAAAGCGCATTTGAAGACACTCGCTTCTCCCCAATCTCATCTAAAGAACTTCCCAACCTCGAATGCGGCGTTTCTCTCCTCACCAACTTTGAAGACGCCGACGGCGGGCCTCTCGATTGGCACTGGGGGATCCATGGTATTCGGATCTCCTTTTATGCTCGTGGGCGTCGTTACTCTGCTACATACCTTCCAGATGTACCTCCACAGCACTTTGACTCCAAAGAACAGACAATCGAAAGTCTAGTGCACAAATCAGGGTACCCCGCTCCGTCCACTTGGCGCACACTAGACATCAAGCTTGTGCGGTACCAGAGTTCCAAAGCGCACCTTTCTTATGCAGAGTACCTCGAACTACGCAAGATTCTTTAGAGATCCACCAGCGATTTCTTGATGATTCCTTTCTGAGATGATAACAATTTGGTTTACGGCGTTCTATGGTTACATGTTTATCACAATAGAGTGCATCAATCGCGGTCCTGTGACCGCGAGCAACTCGTACAACAGATTTCTCACTTGCTCCGATGTCGATGCCGGCACCTGTCGTAGGATCACATCCGATGTAAAAATCCTCCCTTGCACTCGTAGCCTCAGTCGTGTAAAATCCACCAACCGTCGTAGTTCCTGCAACGGTACCACTCCAGGCATATCCGTCTCATGCACCGATTTTTCAACCCCTCCATCCTCTTCTTCTTCCTCCTCTTCCTCCTGATCCGCTTCCCTATCTGACGCCGCCGGCGCAGACGATCCAGTCACCTGCTCACCAGCTCTCGACAAAGCCTTAGGTCCTTTAAGCGCATCCGTCTGCGGTTTACGTACTTTCGGATTCTCTGCAAATGACACGTACTCGCACTTTTCGAGTTCCGGCTCGAATTGTTCGTACGGGTAGTATGTGTACAACTCTGGATCGAGCAATTCCGACGGCGCAAACCCGGCCTTGTACTTCATCTTTTGACAACTGTGCACGTACAGCCCCATGTGATAATACTCTCTATCCTCCTCAAACGCAAGCGCAGCCTCGCGACAAGCACTCACCTTGCCGAGACTAAATCGCGCGTACTCACTTCGCCACATGAAATACACGCCCGAAATCGAGTTTGGCAGAAAATCCAACACCGACATTGCAATAAGCTTACCATCAATGTAATACATCTGATGCCACAGTCCCATATGTTTTGGCCGATTCACACCGTCATCGACTTCTAACGCAAAACTAGCGTACGTATCAAACCCGTGCTCAAACGGTCGTCCACACAAGAAATTCGTGAATCCAGACGGCGTGATCCGCTCTGGCTTGTCGTTATGACACGTAGTCTGATAATGTTTGTACAGTTCAAACTTCTCTTCCGTGAAATCAGGCGGAACAAGCCTGATTTCCAACGCGTGCTCCCGCGTCACTTTCGGCCGCGCTTCCGTAGTCGCAGAGTGCTTACGAGACAGATCCGTGCGGTCGAGTTCATGTGGATTAAACAATGCCTCGCTATAATGAATCGCGGCAATGATTTCATACTCATTCGTGCCCCCTTTCCGCTTCGACCTACCAAGAGATCAGTCCATATGCCAAACCAAGCCATGATCAAATTATAATACGTACTGCCGACGCCGTAGCTCTGTTTCATATTCTTCACCTAGCACATATCGGTTGAATCGATTTATGGCCTGTCGGTGCTCCTTTGATGGGCGGAATTGCGACACGTCGAGACGAATCGCGTATTGTGGACAACACGAGTTGACAAGATCAGGCTTTCGATTGCATCTCAGCGTGAGATCACTCTCATTTACAACGACAAACATACCTTGTACATGAACGTTCCAGATCTACACACGTCAGCGGAATTCACACCACAAGAAAAGCGCCACATACCGTCTGAATCCATGATCCATAAACGTCTGATAATCATCGACCGTGAGCGACAATGCCGAAAAGCCAAAGATCGCAGATCCGCGCGAACCACCGCAGTATCCGCATGATCTACCAGCAATGTACGCGCCAGGCGTGACAACAGTCACAGGTACGTTGTCAAGCAGCATTTGCGCTCAGCGCAGAAGCGGAAAAAAGTGTCGTGGACTGCTGCAGTTCAGGATCGAGCCAAGCTGGACCTCTCCAACTAGAACTGCGGCTGGAGCCGATCCACCGCGACCCAACCCTCCCATACTAAAATGCCAGGAGGACCGAGCGGCTGCACTCGTTGAGCTTATTTGTATAGGAAACAATAAGGTTTTTGCAAAGCACGGTTAGGGTAAATAATCCTCTCATACAAATCAAAAACCAAGCCGCACATAAGCCGCATGTACTTTAGATTCAATACATCTGTCAGATATCAGTAAGCAAAATTGAGACGCATTGGAATCTGCAGACCCTTATTTGTGCTTGCTTTGAGAATATTCAATTTTCCAAATTAGGTAACTATACTGTTCAGAACGTGCATATAGCATATATATGCATCATTTTGACGCTCTTTATCAAGAATATTAATACTGACACAATCAATTTATAACGCTTATACCTTTTTAATTTGAACATGAATTCTTCTGCTGTTAGAAACTCCAGGAGGAGATTGTGTCTCGTTCCTGCGTGTGGTCCGAAAGCTGAAGGTGATCGGGA
>JANIWG010000165.1:0-24721 GCA_030705025.1 Myxozyma udenii
CCCCCCCCCCCCCCCCCCCCCCCCCCCCCCCCCCCCCCCCCCCCCCCCCCCCCCCCCCCCCCCCCATTCTTATGTACATAATTAAAAGCCGGAAACTTGGTTCATGATCATTCGCTTGAGCCATGGCATACTGTCAACCGCATCAAGGCCGACAGATCTCAACGCAACAATAGGCGCGCAGTCCGTGGTATACAATTTCTGCAGCTTATCGACAGATCCGAGCATCAAATTGTTAATCGGAAACCGTTGACCGTAGTACTCAGAAAGCTCGAGCTCATGAGAGTAATCTGCTCCACGAGCAATCGCAGAATTGATCACCTTAGCAAGCACTGCCGCGTCGCCCTGGCCCAGATTCAGTCCCTGACCAGCAAGTGGATGAGTGGTATGGGCTGCGTCGCCAATCAATGCGATTCTCGGCGCGACATAGCTATCGCAATGACGCATACGTAGAGGGAAACTTGCTCGAGAACCGTCTTGAACACCCGACACTCGAACAGGAAATCGGGTACCTTCGTACTCGATAGGAATCCGAGAATCCCGCCACTCAAACTCCTCAACAATATCTGCCTCCATTCGAGTTGCTGCATCCGACTCGCCATCAGTCGAGTCCTTCATGTATCCGCCAAGACGTCGAGACAGCAAGTAGGTGAGATCGGCTGGTGATAATCGAAAAGCTGCGTTGACAACGGCGCAAAACGCCGTCGGACTTAGTGTCTTCAAATGTGCTGCTAAAGCAGGTGTCGTGGACCACACCAACGTAGCTCGACCATTGGGCAAAGGCAACAATGCAATTGGTCCGTCAGGAAGAAAGCGCTGCCACGCGACGGCACCGTGCGCATCCCATTCTAGCTCAAGAGTCGCAACAAGTCCATGCTGATCGTAGTCCCAACCCCGTGATTCAATCCCGGCAAATTCGCGCACCGGACTGTTTACACCATCGGCTCCGACGAGAAGTTTGGCGTACAGTGAACGTCCGTTACCGAGATTCACGCTTGGCCAGGTTTTCAGATTGACATCGGCCAGTTCTGGTCCCAGAGTAATAGACGAAACAGATGTGTCGTCAATAATTGTCGAGTCGCCCTCACTGTCCGCAAGATGTCGTAGCAACGCATTCTGCAGATTCACATTCTCCGTCATGTAAGCAATAACTCCTCCATTAGAGTCAATCGAATCCGCAGTCAATGATGTATCGAAGCGAATTCGCGAGTCGGATACACCGTCCCATACACGCATATCGTCGTATTCCTGTACTCGATCATGGGCAACGTATGACCAAACGCCGATCTGCTGAAGAAATGATCGAGAGTTTGGGGTGATACTCGACACACGGTTGGAAAACACGTCGGGGGTGGCTGTTGTGTGCCACGTTCGGGAAGAATCGAGAGACATGCGCTCAACAAGAGCAATTTTCAAACGCGAAGTGTATTCAAGAGACTCTGATAACAAAAGAAAAACATCGTTTAAATAAATGTACGTAAAAAAAAAAAAAAGAAACGAAACCAAACAACAAACTACGAGTCACGTACGAGCAACGCACAGACACGAGTGGATGTGGCAGAGAAAAGAGGGGTACTAACGCAAAGCTGAGGCAAATGTCAGGCCAGAAATGCCACCGCCGACGATGACAACATCGTATACGTCGGGCTCGACATCGGCAAAGGACGGCAGCTCGGCGGACCGGACGGAATTGGTCGGCTTCGGCTTTGGTGCAGATGTGTTCCCAGTGCCATGGGATGCTTTCTTGTCCTTTTCAAGAGGGTCCACAGGCGACCGATCCCCTTTGACGTTGTCCTCGGACTCTGTACCACCGGCTCGTGGGGGACGAAAATGAGTCTGATCGCTCTTGACGCTTGCTTCCGAGTCGGTTGGGGCGGCATGACTCTCTGATCCGTATGATCTCCGCAAAAGCGGACTGCGATAGATAGCAGCTGGCCTTGAACTACAAGCAACGACGGTGCTGCGGCGGAACAATGATACTGAGGAGCGGATCATGATGCAAGTGACGAAATGTTGGCAAAAGAACAGGAATGGTGATAGTGGATGAATGGAGTTAGCAAACAGCAGGTGTACACGTACTTATATTCGAACCGGCGGAATGACGTTAGACGAGACGAGCTATATTACAGCGCAGAACATTAACGACGGCGGATTGGGGGCGGGGACTCTGACGTCGATCCGTGTCAGAGCTGTGGCAAGATCGACAAGAGGAAGAGCATCAATTTGTGTCTACGGAATTTATCGATCGATGCGCATTGATTCAAATGTCATTGTGAGCAGAAAGGCGCTCGTACCGCTGATGTATGAGGTCGAGCCCCCATTCATCAAGAAGTGAACACTCATGTGCTTTTGTGATGTACGGTTCATCAGTATTCTGATTGAATTACCACTTCTATTTGATCAATTTTGATTTGATGAATGTATGTAGTTCAATTGAGAAGCGACAGAGCCGATAGGAGAGAGGAATCAGGGAGAAAGTAGGCAGGTAGCAGCTCCCAGCAGAGCCCTTCAGGAATTAAAAAGCCGTTTTATAGAAACCGGCAAAAACATGAATGAGCAGAGTTCGGCATTGACGGGAGAGAAAGGAGTTTCGTCATGCTTTATACTGTAGCGGGATCATAATTAAGAACGACGTCTGGAGCGTCGCGTAAGTTTGAAGTTCGACAGTTGAGACGAGAAAGCCGCACCAGACGGGTGTTTCGTGTAATTAACGAACACGACAGTAACTTCGATTACCGATCTTGGCAGCTTCAATTTACAAGATACAAAGAAATTCTGAATTGTATTGTATTGTATTGTATGTATTTGATGTTCTTCGCTACAAAGCGTCCAATCATCACTATATCAAGTATTTACGTAAGTCGTTTACTCAGCGGGAACCCAGACCTCACCAGCGGTGGACTTCTGGACACCCTCCATGGCGAGCATAGCCTCCTTCCACTTGTGCATAGCGGGGTACTCCTTCTCGAGGTCAATGTGGAGACGGTAGAGGAAGCGGACCCACTGGAGGAAGGAAAGATCAGCAATGGTGCACTTGCCAAGAACAAGCCAGCCAGTGCCCTCCCTCTCGAGCTGACCGGAGAGGACCTTGCACATGCGGTGGACCTCAGCGACGTAACGGTCGGCAGCCTCAACGTTTTTGTTGCCGGTGAGGACCTTGAACCAGACAGCCTGGCCGGTGTAGGGACCGAATCCGGAAACCTGGAAGAAGAACCAGGTGTCGACAAGAGCCTGCTCCTCGAGAGAGGCAGGGTAGAGCTTGTGCTCAGTGTCGTACTTCTTGACGAGGTAGAGGATGATGGCACCCGACTCCCAGATGGTAAGATCGTTGGCCGAGTGGTCAACGAGAGCGGGAATGCGGCCGTTGGGGTTGATGGCCTCGAACTCAGGAGTCTTCATGCCGTTCTCGCCATCGCCGAACTCCTTGAAGATGGTCTCGTACTCGAGACCGAGCTCGCAGAGGACCTGGGCGACCTTCCAGCCTAAGTAGGGATTAGTTCTGTGACTCAATTGATGTTGTGTAGGGAAAACAAACCGTTAGGGCCGACGGGGTGGGAGTAAAGAGTGAACTGAGCCATTGGAGAAGAAGAACAGAAGAGCTGGAGTGCGGGGGACTGCTGGTGAACTCGAGAAAGTGCGTGGTGAAGGGCGCACCAAGATGGAATTTAAAGGCGGAATCGTCCGCAGCGTACCGTAATAACCATAGCAGTAGCACACGGGCCAATGAATGCGCCACTATCGCGCGCGCCAATTGGCTGCGAACACGACACGGTTCCAAGCTGTTCCACATAAGTTTGGGTTGCATTATTGATGCACCAAAGGGACAGCACTTTTACACACAATTGATGTCGAGCGACTGAAGCGCAGAAGCCGGGAACAGGCGACGTGTTGCAGTTGACCCCGGCTCGAGACATGGGCGGGTTGTGGATTAGAGTTCGCAGTTTTAGATAAGGGATTGATTTGGCGGGAGTTGGATTGCGCGCGAAGGAGGATGTTTTTTTGAGGATGGGAATGCAGTAAACAGGTTCTCGAATGCATGTTCAAGAGATACAGAGGCGATTGAATATGTACGTAGTGGTGAGAATGTTTAGACGAGCATTGAGACGCTTGTCAGCCGAGTGCAGGCTGCTTTGAGCGAAATATGAGGATGGCGATAATCGGGTCGGTATAAATAATTCTACAAGGGTTTGGTGAAGCGCGCGAGAGATCGCCGAAAAGGGCAAAGATAGGGCTTGCGAGCTCTCGCACAAGGCTGTAAATAATTAATTCTACAAGGGTCTGGTGAAGCGCGCGAGAGAGCCGAAAAGGGCAAAGATATTAAGGCTTGCGCACTCGCACAAGGCTGTACGGAACACACAAATTATAGACCACGATTGTGGATAATGGGTGTTGAATAAAATTTACCACGTAACTCTTGACAGAAGAGGTGTGTATACTTTGAGCAATCAGCGTATATGGCGTATAGGCCATGCTGCTAATTAATTCAGGATCAAGTCTTGGAACTGCTTCGTGGTTGAGCGACAAACAGACGCATATGGTGTTTGTGACTGAAGTGCATGCGAACTCATAAAGTCCTCTCGCCGGGTGCGATCAAGCCATTGTCTGAGAAGCAAGGCAAGACAGCCGAACAGGGCCTGAGTGAAGAGTCGCACAATGTGTCGGGGCAGCCGGGGTGGTCGTAGCACAGAAGGGGCGGCATTTGGCGCGCCGCAGGACTCGACGGCGGGCGTGGCTTGGGCGGCTGCAGACACGCGCGATGCGCATTGTGCTATACATATATATATATAAGAGCGAGCTGCAGCAGTTCGCAGGCGCCATCTAAGCGGTTACGTAAGAACGGCGGGGTATGACGACAGCGTGTCGTGCGAACCGCGTGCGACGGGACACAGCTGCGGCGGCGGATCTGCGCGGCCTTCCATGCGTGGAACAAGACGCGTCCGGCGCGCGCGCTGTGCGACGCCGCGAACGCTGCGAACAGCGGCCGGCGTCAACGCCCCGATCTGCACCGCGCGCGCCCGAACCGTGGCCGCCGCCGCCGGACTCGATCCTCTGCGCGCGTGGGCGTCTTCCACGCGATCCCCGGCGTCGCCCGTGTCCCCTCTGTGTCCCCTCTGTGTCCCCTCTGTGTCCCCTCTGTGTCCCCCCAGCTGCCGCTCCCGTCCCCCCCACCGTATATAAAACTATTCCGCTCTCCTCCGCCCGCCTCACCGCCCCCGCCCCCGCCCCCGTCTCCCCGCCGGCTTCTGCCTCTCATCCCCAGGCTCTGTGTTCGAACCATCTCTCTCATCCAAACACAAACACCAACTCCAGGATCATCGCCACCGGTCTTCTCTACTCTCCGCCACCGCGCCCGTCCTCCGATCTATGCCGTCCAGATCCCTCCCGCCTGAAGCTGCCTCTTCTTGCTGATCCACCCACCCACCATGTCCAACTCAGACATCGTTTCCGCCGTCCAGACGCTCATCGTCGCCTTCCAGTACAAATCCGGCTCCGTCGACTGGCGCCTCGTCGGCCAGGAGCTCGGCGTCGACAAAGACTGCGCCAGGTTCGCCATCTCTCTCGTAACCCCCCGCCATATGTGCCCCGCCTCCCGCTAACTAACTCCCTCTCCAGAATGCGTGTCCAGCGACTCCTCAAAAAATGGGCCGCCACCGACATGGACGTCGTCCACGACAAGATCTCCCACAGCAGACTCGCCTCCACTCTCGTCTCGGCCACCGCTGCCCCCACATCTTCCGGCGCATCCGCTCCCACCCTACCGCCCGATCTGCTCCAGCCCCAGCCGCCGCCACCACCACCGCCCACCCATCACCACCATCACCACCACAGTCTCTCCGTCGACCAACAGTACGCTGCTCCAATCTCCCACAACCCGATCGCCGCTCCCTCTGCTGCCGCCGCAGGAATCTCAAAGGCCCCCCGTGACTCATCACACTATCACCCCCATCACAGACTATCCTTCTCGCTTCCACATCCGTACGCGCACCGCGACCAGCCCGGCACGCACTCCCGCTCCGCCAGTCTTGATCTCAATATGGTTGCCCATGACCCTTCCGTTGCCGGTCCCCACATGACCTCCAACATAAGTCCGGTCTACGCCTCTGATCCTTTTGCTTCAAACATGCGCATCCCGTCAGAGTACTCGTCCATTGCACCGCATCCATCCTCTTCTGTTCGCGACGATCACAGATCTGATCCGCAAGCTTTCTACGGCAGCAGTCCTCCAAAAAACCTGCCGCCGCCTCTCCCACCGATTCTCTCTCAGAACTCGAATCCTGCTCACCACAGTTCAGTTCCCCGCATCATTCCGGCCGACAACCGTCACAGCGAGTCATCTGCTACCGCGCAGGCTTCAGACACTGCCTATAGAAATGGCAACGTCGCCCATTCTTCTCTTTCTGGTTACTCTCTCAACTCAGCCGGCCAGTCTTCCGCTTCTCCGACTTTCACGTCTCCTAGTCCGACAACGAATGCGACCTACAACACACATTCCCCTTCGTCGTCTTTTGACTCGGCTCGTTCAGGCCCTGCATCTACAACTGCTCATGCTTCGAGCGACGAGTCATACCATGCTACAGCGCCTTCGTCAACGGGAGCTGATATCTCCTCCGATCCGCACCACTCAGTGAAACGAGAATTCAACGGCGATGACGAAGCTATGGACAGCGGAGACGAAGGCAGTGTGATTTCGGCCGGTGCTGCAGAAGGTGCCATGATGCTGGAAAAGATGAAAATCAATACCATTCTTGTATAGTCTCTTGATATCGCGTAACGGAAAGGTTTCGCTGCTCGCGTTATGTGTATAATTATTTTTTTTTGTAGTGCCTCTTCTATATGGCACGGAGTCAAGGAATTGGCGTTTGACGTCTCAAAATTTTGGAAACAGCTTGGCGTTTATAACTGGGATTACGGTATGGCGTTTTCGAGTTTCACTGGCGAGAGTATTCAGCGCGAGAGACTGAGCGCAGCTATAGTTTATCGATTAAAGTGATTCGTGATTTTTGTTTTTTTTTTTTATTTTGTATTTTGCCTGGAGTCTACAACCGAAACATTAAAAAAAATGTACATTCTGTTTCGCCTACGTTCTTTCTATTGCTTTACGGCGCAGACACGAGCGTTAAACCTTTTGGAGTCAATATATATGCTTGATTGAGAAATGCCCTCTAAAACAAATCCTAAACAAACAATGCCGGAAATCAAAGTTCACTACATAAGACGCATCACTCCAATGGGGTACAGCTCCAGCTGTTGGCTTCCAACTTCAACGATATTATACAAAAATATATCACAACTACATGCTACTAACTGAACTCCGCAAGAAAATCATCAAAATTTCCGCAGCGACCACCAACTCCTCGTCCTCTTTGCCGAGAACGTACAACAACACCGGTTTGACGACGTTTGCGCTCCTCTATATCTCTCATTTGTGCCTTGTTTTTGTACAGCTCTTCCATCCCTTTTTCTTTGTTTTCAGGCGCCGATGATGGATTATGGTCATCGTTCTGCAGTATATACCCATCCACGGCGTAGTATTCCTTTGGTTGATCAGTTGTACTGTTCAAGGACTTTTTGCGTGCATCTGTTTTTGCAATATTCACTTGAAGACACGCTAAAGCTGGATCAAAACCTATTTGCTTTTCAGATCTACCGATCCTTGAAAAATGACGGCTTGCCATCGATGCACGAACAGCGACACCAACAGGATATGCTAGACTTCGTGTGCGCAGTTTCTTCCAGCACAGTCTATTCGAATCGCTCTTAATGGCGTCGTCGTGATCAAACGGAAAAATACTTTTAGAGCACTCAACATATCTGACTCTGTCGGGAACATCAAGAATTGATTTGATTCCCAGTTTCGTTATGCCCAAAGGTGTTTGATGATCATTAGCGTGATACTCTTCACATAAAACTGACAGCATTCTTAGGTGTGGCCAGCGTCCGTCATGTCGCATGGCCGATGCATAAACTTTCAGCATCACATCATCAATGACAGGTATTGAGTATGATCTGTTTCCTGAGACGGGAAGACCCGTGAATGCAAGAGCAGCCAGAGACGAGATTTGAGCAAGACTAGCAACGCTTTCGCGAGAAATAATACTGCTCACAGCATGTCCGATTTCAATGTAAACAAGCCATTTGGTACAGCTATTCATCTCGCTGACAAAATTCGGTGGGATCGTCGACGTTACTGTCAAGTGACGCACGTTGGTCTTCGATCCCTCGTAGTGGCTCACAGATGCCATTTCTGGATATCGCTCTACAAACACACGATACATTGCAAATGAATCTCGTTTTTCTGTGACAAGCTTTGTCCACAAATTCCGCCCAATAGGATTGTACGGCACATGACGAAGTACTGCCGGGGTGAGTGATCTGCAGCATCTAGTAATCGTAAGCAAGCAAGTCTCCTGCAACGACCGTATCCGTTTGACTTTGCTTTGAGAGTCCTGATCATCATCTTCAGTCTTGGATTGGCGCAGGGCGCCGCAAAACTCCATCCAGTTCCATCGATGCTGCTTTTGCTTTGTATCCTGCACAGTTAATGAATTCTCACCCATGCGCACAGCATCATCGTCAATATCTTTGGATTGCTCTCTAGACGAGCTCCTTTGACTGTCAAAATCATTGAAATCGTCTCCAGTTCTGGTGAATGATTTACGCGCTTTTTTCACATTATGCATCGTAGTTTGGACACTTCGATTCGAACTTCCCCCGTCTTTTTTTCCATTTTTCGTTTCATCCTTCGCCTGCTTCATTATTAAAGGCTTCTGCTGAACATTTCTAGAAACAGGAGGTATGCCTTTCTTTAGTGCTGATGCCAGGCCCTCCTTTTCGGGCTTTGCTGTTTTCAGAGTAATCTGTGCAAAGGCCGTCGATTTCACAGTTTTGGGCTGTGACGAAGATTTGGCCAAGGTACTCTTAGTCGGTTTTGCTATGACACGCGGTTTAATTAAATTGTCGGGTATAGATGATACGGAGCGACTATTGAACTGATCGCTGGTGCTTCCAACGGAGACAGCTTCGGGTTCTTTTTGCGAGGTCTGTGTGAAATCAATCAACTGTTCCCCGCTTGGATCGGCGTCGTCGAAAATTGGATCACCCGATCCCCATGGTACTATATCATCCTCAAATATCTCAATAGGTTCGTACTGCGAGTAAAGAGGCGCTTGAATGGGCGCGGAGTACGTAGGTATGGGCTCTTGAAAGCCTACTGGCGCAGTAGAAGTGTATGCCGGGTGTGATCCATACGCCAGAGCTTTGAACAATCGATCACCCAATAAAGTCGATCCTTTTCGTTTCCGCGGCATATTTTGGTGAGTGATCAAATGCGAGATTCTGAAAGCAGTAGTTTATGTTGAGGTGTGGTACGCGAGCTGTAGTTTGAATCAACATCAGCGCGCCTTTGCAATTCACACGCGACGCGAACCGACGCGAACCGGACGCGACGCGTTAGTTTGTTCAGTTTCCAAACCAGGGCTCGAACCACTGCTAAACTCGTGCGGCGCATTCCGATATTACAACAGCTGTAAATAATTATATAGCGACCGGGTGATCCCTATATATATGTACACCTCAGCAACTTCTCGATTTTGCTGATTTAAGAAAGGTAGAAACTATCTGCCTTTTTTGTTAATTTTATTGCCTCTTTGCAGCAGGGACTGGTTCGTGGTACGGCTTATTTGAATCTGTGCACGTAATGATGCATTAACTGACTTTACCACAGCTCGATTAGCAACACGCCAATTAGCAAAGATCAGTGCTGAATAAAAAAAAAAAAAAAAAACTACTTTTGCCAGCTTCAAACCAATGAAGGTTCCTTTTTTGTCGGGCGTGCTTTCCTTTGCGGCACTGTTTGCAGTACAGTCTGTTGGAGTCACCGCAGCCGTGGATGATGATCTTCAAGACGTCAAACGAGTTCCACTGAGAACTCACTCGCTTCACCCGCCATATCTGCACGATAGTCTGCACTCTCGTTGGTTTGACTACGGCGGTGATACCGTTATTCGAACCGACAAATATGTTCGGCTTACAGCTGATCGGCCTTCTCAAACAGGATATCTGTCGTCAAGACTGCCATTGACGGCAACAAGTTTTGAGATTGAGATCGAGTTCAAAATCAGTGGCAAAGGCAATCTTTATGGCGATGGAATGGCTATTTGGCTTACCAAGGATCGCAACCAGATGGGCCAGGTATTTGGTGGCCCTGACTTCTTTGAGGGACTTGGTATCTTCATCGACACTTACAAAAACAACAGACCAGGTGTCACGTTCCCTTACGTCATGGCGATGTTTGGCGATGGAAAGACGCATTACACCAAAGAAGATGATGGCAAGGGAAATGAGATCGCAGGTTGTTCGGCCAGGGGCTTGCATAATAGCGGCCAAATTTCGCGAATCAGAATTACTTATGTTCGCGATAGCTTTCTTAAAGTTGATCTTGAGTACAAGGAGCCCGGCAAGTGGACCCCATGTTTCAAGATTGAACGGCCACCAGCACTTCCCACTGTATCGTTTTTGTCTTTGACTGCTGAAACCGGAGAGCTGTCTGAAAATCACGATGTGATTAGCATTGACGTTAACACACTGTTTTTACCAACATCGAACGAGCCTATCGCGCCATCGAATGGAAATTTTGCAGGCTCGCAAAATGCATACAACAAAGGCGCAAAAAGCAAAAAGGGTGGCTCTTGGTTCTGGTTCCTCATCAAGCTAGGACTCTTTGGTGGATTATGCTACATGGGCTACAAGCGCTATCTCATCTACGCGCAGAAGAAAAAACTCGAAGGTCAAGTTCTGTTTTGATCCAACAATCGCATATGACTATAGTACAAATCCAGTCTTCTACTAAATAGTTAATCAAATATAAATGTGTAACCCATTACTGTAAACATTGAATCTCACTAGTAATTATTCGATCTCAAGAGACCACTTGTATCGTTAGTAAAAAAAAAAAAAAGGTCAAAAATTTGAGCGGTTTATACGTACCAATCCATCACCAAGATACGTTTGAACTTCAACTCCCACGCCTTTATTCACTTTCTTTATCTCGTCCGTGCTCATAACAAGCTTTCCCACCGCAAGCGCAGTCTCCTTGCCTTCGGAATATATGGCGATTATACTTCCGGCCTCGATGTTTTCGTCTGGCAGCTTGGCTCCTTTTGAGGTCATACCCGGGCACTTTAGTGAAGTGTTAGTTTGAGATGGAATGATCTGTCCAGTGGTGGCTTACCATGATGTTTGCTCCGGAAAGAATGAACTTGATTGCACCACGATCGACTCGAACCACAGGAAAAGCATCAGGATCTGTAAATGTAAATTGAAAGATTGGTCAGACTGTCAATTAAGCGATCGGTATGAAGTCAGGCGTACATTTGTGGACAAGTTTCAGCGCGGGGACAAATGGATCATCAAAGCTTTGAAAAAACAAAACCTCGTTTCCACATGCATACAATGAAAGTCGATCAGTGCTTATAGGGGAAAAGTTAGCAGCAATCGCGTATGCTCAAGCCGCTTTGACTCACCATTTGATCTGTACAAGCTGTGCTTTTTTGGGCACAACCTCGTCAATGATATCTGCGAGCTTAGGAAACTGATCTATGAGCTTGACTTTGAGTCCGCGCTGAACTGAAGACTTGACATTTGTCTTTGAGTTGATATCATCTCTCGCGTTGAATCTATCATGGTTAGCTTCTCTAAGCGGCCAAGGTTTCTTCGTCTTTGTATACTTTTTGAACATGGTGAAGATTGATGATCGCCCGCAGCGAGGTGTCAAATGCAGCAGCACCCAGCTGTACCGTTCGATCTAACGTATGTGCGTTCACTAATTGACGTCTGAATTATCGATCGACTCAAACGTCAAGCTTTTCGGTGAATGTCTAGATGTCGAAATGTACTGACGAACTTTTCGATTCTAAAGCGCTAACTGCCGTCAATATGAAATTTTCGAAAAAGTCGAATCGTTACGTAACTGATTCAACTGAGGCCGGTTTGATGAGCCGCAGCCACTGAACCGGCAAAACGCGTCCGCGACGCGTAAAGAGCGCGTGAAAACGCGTCCAAATTACGCGGTTAGGGCCCAATCTCCTTAATTGGCAGCCCCTGTAATGAATCTATCCCATTGTCCCTGCCGCGCACCTCCCGTTTCATTTCTTTTCATCTTCTCGGCCTACCAACCGTCCTTTTTTCCTCATATACTCTACCATGGATCTCTCAAGACGGCGTTACTCCAGCGAATCGCGCAACCTGTCGTCGATGCCACTGCAAAGTGGTGATTACAGAAGCGACATCATGTCTAATCCACCTTCTCAGCTAGGTGATCAAGATGATGGCATGGAGACAGACCACACCGATACTGAGGATCGCCGCCCCTCACGCCGTCGTCCCCAAGGTGCGATTCCCAAGGTCGTGGACAAAACTGGCGAGGAAGTCGGAGAGACGTTTCGTGAATTTCTAGAGACTTTTGTTGATCCTGCGCTGGACATTTTGTCGCAGGGCCAGACAGAGGAAAAATATTACATTAAGCAAATCCGAGAACTGAGACTGGAAGATCGATCGACACTGTACGTTGACTATGCACATGTTCTCTCTGTCCATGGCGGCGTTTTGGCTCAAGCCGTGTCTGAGCAATACTATCGTTTTCAGCCGTTTCTTTTGCGGGCTCTTTCTCAGGTTATCGCCAAGTATGAGCCTTCATTGCTCTCTCAGACCTCGGAGAGCTCTTCGCGGTTCAGTGATCGCAATGCGACCGGAAGTTCATCGTCCAAGAAGCAGGACTCAAAGCTTTTTCAAATTGCTTTCTTTGGCCTACCAACAATTCATCGGATTCGAGACTTGCGCACCGAGAAAGTAGGGTGTCTGTTGTCCATATCCGGTACCGTCACTCGGACGTCTGAAGTACGTCCAGAGCTTTACAAAGGAACTTTTGTATGCGACGAATGTCACGCAATAGTCGATGATGTCGAACAGATGTTTCGATATACCGAGCCGTCGATTTGCCCGAACGAGACATGTCAGAACCGGAATCTTTGGAGCTTGAATGTACCCAATTCTCAGTTTCTTGACTGGCAGAAAGTTCGAGTCCAAGAAAACTCTGCGGAAATCCCAACAGGATCCATGCCCAGAACGTTAGTATTGCGTCACTTTGACTTGCGAAATACCGCTAACAGGTTTTTTTTTTTCTAGTATGGATATTGTTTTGAGAGGCGAAAATGTGGACCGGGTAAAGGCCGGCGACAAGGTGGTGTTCACTGGCACATTGATTGTTTTGCCGGATGTCACACAGCTGGGTTTGCCTGGCGTCAAGCCTGAAGCGAGCCGGGAAGGTAGAAACTCTCCTAGAGTCGCGGAAGGCATTTCTTCTGGAATATCTGGTCTGAAATCACTTGGTGTACGTGATTTGACGTACAGACTAGCATTTCTGGCATGCATGGCTAGTTCTGCGGACGCTAGTGATTCGTCGAAGGCAGATATTCGCGGCGACGGCGCTCAAGGAGATGAAGAGCAAGAAGAGTTTCTGAATTCGCTTACGCAGGAAGAAGTGGATGATCTCAAAACTATGGTTCACTCAGATCGCGTGTACGCAAATCTTGTGGATTCGATTGCGCCTTCTATCTGGGGTCATGAAATCATTAAAAAGGGAATTCTGCTTCAGCTTATGGGAGGTGTGCACAAGCAGACACCGGATGGGATCAATCTTCGTGGTGACATCAATATCTGCATTGTGGGAGATCCGTCGACTTCCAAGTCTCAGTTTTTGAAGTATGTGTGCAGCATTCTTCCGCGGACAGTTTACACATCGGGAAAAGCGTCGTCTGCAGCAGGTCTTACAGCGGCTGTTGTCAAGGACGAGGAGACTGGGGAGTTTACGATTGAGGCCGGAGCGCTTATGCTTGCGGATAATGGTATCTGTGCAATTGACGAGTTCGACAAGATGGACATTGCGGATCAGGTTGCAATTCATGAAGCGATGGAGCAGCAGACGATTTCTATTGCCAAAGCTGGTATCCATGCGACATTGAACGCGCGGACGTCGATTCTGGCAGCGGCCAATCCGGTTGCTGGACGGTACAATCGCAAGCTGTCACTGCGAGCGAACGTGAATATGTCAGCACCGATCATGTCTCGTTTCGATCTGCTTTTTGTGGTTTTGGACGATTGCAATGAGCGGATTGATACGCAGTTGGCGTCGCATATTATTGATATTCACCGGATGCGCGATGACGCTATTCAGCCTCCGTTCACTACAGAGCAAGTTCAGAGATACATTAGGTATGCGCGCACGTTCAAGCCGAAAATGACGCGGGAGGCTCGTGATCTGATGATCACCAAGTACAAGGAGCTCAGATCGGACGATGCGCAGGGACTTGGTAGGAACTCGTATCGGATCACGGTCAGACAGCTTGAGTCCATGATCCGTCTATCGGAGGCCATTGCGAGAGCGAACTGCGTGGATGAGATTCCCCCGTTCTTTGTGGAAGAGGCCTACAGTCTTTTGCGTCAGTCCATTATTTATGTGGACAAAGATGACGTTGAAGTTGACGACGACGACGACGACGAGCCAAACGAGTTGGCGGGAGAGAGCCGCAACGAGGAGAGTGCAGTGTCGAGATCGCCGGAGCGTCCGTCAGCGCCAAAGCAGAAAATCAGCTACGATAAGTACGTGTCGATGGTCAATCAGTTTGTCAAACGCATTGGCGTCGCGGAAAATGAGGGCCGGGAAGGACTGACGTTGGATGAGCTTGTGCAGTGGTATCTTGAGCAAAAGGAGGACGATCTGGAGAGCGAAGAAGAGATGATTGAAGAGCGCGAGCTTGCGCGTAAGGTTGTGCTGAAAATGGAGCGGAGCAACATTCTGATGGCGATCAGGGGAGAGGGATTTCCTGACGAGAACGGACATGCCATGGAGACGGTGTTCTACGTTGTGCACCCGAACTGCTCGTTTGACAGTCAGGCGCTTGATGAGTAGAGGGAGGGAATATATGGGTTGTGTATTGCGGCGTATTGAGTTAGTCTGGTGAATATTTTACAGTTAATGGTTAGTGCGGTCTGACGATCTGAGGGTGGTCAGATATCCAGCTATAGGGCTTTGATAGGGCTTCACGTCTGAGTGGCGACTCGGGCGGGGTGGAGGCGAGCCGGGTAACTGCTCCTGTCAGCGCTGACAGTACAAGCTGCTTACTCTGGCCACGCGGCTGGGGCGCAGTAAACGCGCGTCCTCGCATCGCACACACGCAAAAGCGCGCACACACGCAAAAGCGCGCGATAACCGCCGCGCTCGCTGTTCTGTATGTATCACATTATATACAGTACATCTACCCCCTCCGCCTCCCCCTCCCCTCCCCTCCCCCGCCACCGCCACCGCCACCGCTCCGCCTTCCTGAGCCCTGAACTCTGACCCTTTTCATTTCCCGAAGGCGACCACCGTCGTTCCGTCGTCCGCGTCCGTTTACACCGGCGCCTCTTTCTCTTCCTTCCTTTCTTCGCCCCGTCTCAATTCCCACCCCCGCAAGACCTCCCCACCATGTCCCTCAGAACCCTCCGCCGGCCCTTCGCCATCCCGCTTATCGTCCTCGGCCTCATCGTCCTCGTCGGCGTCATCATCACCTTCGACTACATCACCCTGCTGTTCGACCCCGCCACAGACAATGCCATCGGCTTCGAGGTCCCCGTCCTCGACAAGGCCACCAACAAGTACTCGACAAACTCGCCCCAGCTCATTCCAAAAATCATCCACCAGACCTGGAAAAACGAAACCATCCCGGAAAAATGGGTCGGCGCTCACGAGTCGTGCACGTCTTTGCACCCAGACTGGGAGTTCAAGGTGAGTCCCCTCCCCTCTTTCTCCTACGCCGTGTGCGCGTCCCCATCAGCCATCTGACTGACTCCTTCTCACTACAGCTCTGGACCGATGCTTCCGCGCACCAGTTTATCGCCGATGAATATCCCTGGTTTCTCGACACCTTCGACTCCTACGTTTTCCCCATCATGCGCGCAGATGCCATTCGGTACTTTGTGCTCTATCACTACGGCGGCATCTACGTAGACATGGACGAGGTACGTCTCTTTGCTACTCATCCCTTCCCATATCATTCCATCTAACTTACCTTTTAAGGGCTGCCTCTCTCGCCTCGACCCGCTGCTGCAGTATCCTGCCTGGGTGCGCAAAGCTGATCCCACCGGCATTTCAAACTCCGTCATGGGCTCCACTCCTCACCACCCATTCTACATGCGTGTCATGCTCGAGCTCAAAAACTACAACTTCAATTGGGGCGTCCCGTACATCACTGTCATGTACTCAACCGGTCCGCTTTTCCTCTCCGTTCTCTGGAAGCAACACAAGCGGTGGGCTGTCAATGCCGCCGAGCAGCTCTGGATTCTTATGCCCGCCGCGCCCGGCGCCGCCTACTTCAATGATCTGCACGGCTCCAGTTGGCATGAAGACGACGCAAAATGGATCAAAATGATGGGTTTCCACTGGCTCTTTTTTACTCTTCTCGGTTTTGTCTTGGCCGCTGTCATCGGATTCACCTCTTACCTAGTTGTCCGCCGGCTGCAGTCTCCCAGATTCCGTCGCAAGAGCGACTCCTACAAACTTTTGGGATCGGAGTAGCTTTGTTCTGGCATATTTATATATCACTAGCATTTGTACATTATTAGCTCATTTTGTTCTTTATCGTTTTTCGCACTCTGGTTTTTTTTTTTTTTTTTTTTTTTTTCTGTGTGGGTTGGTTCTTTCGAATCTTTGGACACAATTCGGTTCTTTTTTTGGTTTCATTCGCGTTTCTGTTTTACTTTTCTTTCCTTTGTATCACTTCTATGAACTTAGACAGTATTTATTAGTCAAGCTATCACGGAATGCATTACTTTGACGCTCGCATGGATTATACTAGACAGTAACTTTGGCAGTGCAAACCAGCCTGAGTTTTTATTTTGCTTTGGATGAGTCGTAGTCGTGTCCGCCACTCCAGCAAAAAGATAAGCATAAGGGCTGCGTGCAATGTTCAATTCTGTAGTTCTAAGGGGTGTGTTCTAAACTCCATATAAAGTCCGAACTCCCAGTGCAGCGGCACCGTCCCCCGATCCCCACAAAGTAAGCCTGAGTTTGCATCATCTTGTCTTTACGCCGAACAGCTTTCATTCGATTGTCTGTAATCGGCGAGATTTCTTCAATTGTCCGCTATTGGCGAGTGCCGATGCGTCGCCATGGAGGTCTTTAGCGACTCTGCTGCTTACTCTGGCGACGGCTCCGACGATGGAGGCTCAGCTCGTAAACGGGGCAAATATGTTTCCATCGCATGGTGAGCACCTAGACTTTGCAGGCTTGCATTCGGCGCTAACAATGGTAGTGACGGGTGCATCAGACGAAAAATCAAGGTAAGAAGGTTTTGTTGCGTTGAACGGAGCCGTGATTAACAGTCCTAGTGTAATGGTAGAGAGCGATGTGAAAGATGTATGAAGCTTGGGCTTGAGTGTATCTACAGGCCACCGGAAGAATCTCACGCCAGGCGCGTTCTTGCTCGTCGATTACGAAGTCGCCGAGAAACCCCAGATAGACAGCTTAGTGTTCCACC
Source organism: Myxozyma udenii (assembly GCA_030705025.1). Taxonomy (NCBI): domain Eukaryota; kingdom Fungi; phylum Ascomycota; class Lipomycetes; order Lipomycetales; family Lipomycetaceae; genus Myxozyma; species Myxozyma udenii. Next base: position 17,568 of record JANIWG010000165.1, read on the forward strand.
ATCCGCTTCGTTGACACCTAACGATCACGATGTTTTATCGCCGGCTCGGGCAGATCAGCGCTCCAACGGAACCGTACTCAACCCATCGGTCGCTGCTCAATCACACACGGACATTCAATTTGTTTGCCACAACTCCGCCGTACCGTCTGCAGACATTACTAGCGGTAATGGAAACTTTCACACGCAATTACCGACAGTCGAATTCTCTTCTCGTGATACCAAGTTTCTCTATCTCGAGCCGACAGTGGCGACGCAACTCATACATGTGTACGAGCTAGAGATCAACAGCATGTACCCATTTTTTGATGTGAACGAGTTGGATCGAAAGTACAGAACCTTTCAGAAAATGCACGAGTCATCCAACACTCCGCAGCAGAGCGATGAGCTTCTAATTATCAAACTTGTCCTTGCCGTCGCCTCCGGCATCACAGGATCCTATCTTGAAGAGGGTCGCCGCCTATACGAAGAAGTGCTTTCTGTCGTAGAGCGAAGACTATTGGATAGTGCAAATTCAAACATATACACTGTGATGTGTACTCTTCTCATTCACAAATATCAGTTCCATACAGATCAGGAGGCCCTCTCAGGTCGAACACTATGCTATGCTGCAGTATTAATTCTTGAACTTGGATTACACAGGGACTCGAAGCCTTCTTCGCGCTCCATAAGTCTTGAGCAGCGAGAAAGAGCTCGAAATCTTTTCTGGTCGTTGTATGTAGCAGACCGCCGCTTATCGCTCAGCACCAGTCGTCCTTACGTCCTACATGATGACGATATCACACAACTTCCTCCAGAGTTGCCGCCCGCATCTTTTTCAGACGTGGTAGAAAAAGATCCATCTTTGGACGCCGATCGCCGGATACGCACACTATACCTGCGTTCAATGATCGAGTACAGTCGTATTGCCGGAAAGGTCCTAGCATCCGTTGCTCAGTTTCGTCCGCCACTTCAATCTCAAATTGACCCGACGCAGACTGAATTTCTTGATTTTCTCATTAGCAAATGGCATAAATCATTGCCAGTGGAATTGCGAGTGAATTTACCTTCAGATCCAGCGTATGTGGAACTACCGCCACTCTCGAAAAAACTGCAAGCAATCATATTCCTGCGATACAACTTGATGATTATGCACATATATCGACCAGTGCTTTTTTCTACAGCTTCTATATACTTGAATATAGCTCATGCAATGCGAGCCGTCAATGCCGCAATGGCATCTATAACCGAGATATATCGAATCAACGAAACGACTGATCTATATCGCAACTGTCAAGTTCATTATAACTATTTCCTGGTGTCCTCCCTAGGTGTGCTATTTAGTGCAATTATACACGCCCCGAGTATAATGTCTAGTCACTGCCATCGTGAGCTGAAATATGCACTGGACCTCATTAAACTTTTTCCTCAGAAATCATCTATCAGCACTCGCCTTCTTGCTACGGTCCGCAAACTTCGCGCCATGGAGTCCAATCGCTCTACTCTGGACGAGCGCACTACCACAGAGGCCTCGAGCTATTCGGCTTCACACGTGGTAGACGAAAGCATGGACACTCCGCTATCATTTTCTCAATCCAAGTATGCGGCAGGTTCACCTCTTAACCCGCACATATCGTCGGACTATGAAGAAGATCGAGAGACGTCGTTGAACAGAAGTGAAACCAAGCTGAAATCGCCCGAGAACGATGGTAGTGAGCCGGATTCAGTCGCAAATCCCGACAGAAGTATGTCCGGCGCTGTACAAGTGGCAACGTCAGCGCCGGAGGTTGACAGGAATCGTCTCTATAATGAAGTACTCAATTTCTTGAGCGCTGTTGGTGCATGGGATACTGTTCATACAACTGAAGGAACTTTGAACTCTTTACCAGAACCAAAGGTTGGTGAACTGCCAGATTACATCAGAGAGCCAACTTTACGGAAAGCCGAAGCTCCGAACGTCCCTTTACCGGGCCCAAGACAGCTTTTCCCCGCTTCTTTAACGACACCTATGGAGTTCTTGCCACCGACACCGATAAATGCTCCGGCAGTCGTACCGATTAATGGAGCGCCGGTTTCGAATCCAAATATGCAAAGCACGGGATTTCAGTATATTCCATCTCCTTCATGGCCTGCCTCAATCTCATATCCGTCTCAGCCTGAGTCGCAGAATCTGCTTTCGCCAACGACTGGAGTTTTGGCAACGCAGCAGCGCTCACGCGGTGTTAATGCGGAGCAAAATTTGAGACTGGAAGATGCCGCTTCAAGTGTGATGGGTCAAAACTTGGCTTTTCCAAACGCGCCTATCCCAGCATCTTGGAATTTAAGCGCAAGTGCACCACTTCCCGTGGCAGGAACTGCAGGAGGACCGCGCTACGATCTAGCGTTAGATGGAGAGCTGTTTGCACTTATTGATAATTTGTTTTAGTTTTTGTTTCGGTGTTAGAATAGGTGTAGTTGTTTTACTAGCAGGTGTACATATATACAAATATAGTTGGAATGGGCCATATTGAAATTCTCGTAAACAGAGCTGGCGCATACATTTTGAATTTCATCTGCTGCATTCAGCCTCTCAGTTTTTCTTCGACAATGCTTGACTGTGAACAGGACGATGGTTAATCACATTTATCAAATCGTGGAAAAGTTCCAGTATAGCAGTCTCTGGATTCTGCTTGCGCTGGGATTTTGCTTTTATCTGTTTGCAAACGAGCTCTTCCGTGTTAGCGCCAGAATATATGGATTCAGCGGACCAGTAGGATATCCTCTATTTGGGAATATACTTCAAGTGAGGAAAAATGCGTCGGAATGCTACCGGCGCTGGTGTGATCTGTATGGAGATGTGGTGCAAGTTCAGCTTGGAAACGTGCCTGTACTTGTGGTGAACACTGCTGAGGCTGCGCAAAAGATCTTCGTCTCTCATTCCACTGCCACAATGTCACGACCCATGTTTTATACGTTTCATAAAGTGAGCTTCAATTGATCTGTTCAATATTTCTTTACTGACATCTTCAGGTAGTATCGAGTACGGCAGGATTCACCATAGGAACGTCACCGTTTGATGAGTCTTTGCGCCGACGAAGAAAAACTGCAGCTACAGCTCTCAATCGACCTGCAGTACAAAGTTATACGGTTCATCTAGATCGCGAGACTCGCGATTTTATTCAACAAGCCTTTTTACTTTGTAAAAATGGAACATGTGCAATTGATCCTTTGCCTTTGATTCAGCGTCTTAGTCTGAACCTCAGTCTCACTTTGAACTGGGGAACTCGGATAGACAATTTGCGGGATCCACTATTTGCTGAGATAACTGAAGTTGAAGAGCACATATCTCGCTTTCGCAGCACGACAGATAATCTGCAGGATTATGTTCCACTTCTTCGAGCATCCTCTCTTTTTGCGCACTCTTCTCTGGCGGCTGAAGTACGTGACCGGCGAGACATATACATGGAGAGACTGGATGTTGAACTTGAGCAACGTATGGCAGAGCTCACTCATTCCCCGTGTATTCAGGCAAGTGTTCTTCTTGATCCTGACTCCCGTCGGCTTTCAGCTGCGGAGCTGATGTCTATTTCTTTGACCATGGTTTCAGGCGGTCTTGATACCATTACGACACTCGTTGGTTGGGCGTTGCCGCTCCTTGCATCTCGTCCAGATATTCAGAGAGAAGCGTTCGAGTCTATTAAAAATAACGGCTACAAGCCAGATGCACTTCATGACCCTGATGATGACCAAAAAATACCCTACATTACAGCTCTTGTGCGTGAGTTGTTGCGCGTGTATACTCCACTCAGACTTGCACTACCTCGAAAAACGCTGAAGTCGTTTGACGTTGATCTCGGAGATGGGAATGGTTCCCGCTATATTCCTGCAGATACCGTTATTTTTCTAAATGCTTGGGCTTGCAATATGGATGAAGAACTATGGGGCGCTGATGCACATTGCTTTCGACCTTCCCGCTTTTTGGAGAGGCAAGGATTGCCGATATTCGCATACGGCGTTGGATCTCGTATGTGCGCTGGCTATTTGCTTGCAAATCGCGAGCTTTATCTTCTTTTCTGCCGACTAATTTCTTCTTTCGAGATTGGTATGGCAGAAACTGGTGATTTTGACTGTAATCCAGCTACTGGTGTTTCAGATCCAACTAGTCTTGTGTCCACTCCGAAACCATACAAAGTTGTTTTTCGACCGCGTAATCACAAGGCATTGGCAAGTGCTCTGGCCTAGTACACGTTTCCACTTTGTTGCTTGTTGGTTTTCAGTCATTGAAGCTAAATTTGAAGCATGGTAAACTCTGTTCAGCTATACATTCATCCATAGAACTAATTCAAGTCAAATATGATTATCAAAATGTTTTTGTGTATCTTGCGTAACCTGTCACAACAGAACTGACCATGGAGTTGGCGGTATATCCATACCCGTTTCCGCATCAGTCATTTGAGATCCAACTTTCAAGTTTGGTATCACAGTCTGGGCTTCTAGGTCAGCGTTTGAGTCGGATATTGCGGAAAGCTCGTCAAAAAGCAAACCATTAGTTTTCAAGCACTTTTGATAGGAGAACGGTTGGGGAGCACTGGCTTTAGGAAAATTTATTGATTGTACTGCATCGGCAACTGCCTAGCCCGGCTTCCCAATAAATCAGCGTAACTTGATTCCAAATCTCAATTATTAGTCAAAATTTTGAATACAAAAGTACTTGAATTTATGCTATACAGATCTGACGACAGATGTGCTATCAGGAGTTCATGAGGGCAAGTTGCATCTGTAGTAAAACAATTCAAGTCACTGATTCATAAACTAAAAAGACGCAACCGAGTCAAGACACTGGTTGGCAATCAACTGATCATAATACCTGCTTACTTTAGCGACCGTTTTTGCAAGATGGGGCATCAATCTTATCGATCCTTTTTCCAAGACTATCCAAGGCAATGTTTTTTGTATCATGCAGTTGACTACGGGTCGGACTGGGCTTCCGTCATTCCATACCGTAGGAGACAACCACCGAAACATTGAAGATGCTTGATTGAACCTTTTCCTTGTACGGTGCGCCAGACGAAGTTGCAACAAATTCAAGAAACCGAATGTTAAGAGCGCTACTCATACGAGCAGAAAAGCTATTGATTCAAAAGTGTAACAGTCTATTTAACTCATGAGCGATTGTTGAACGGCGTCTAAACCATACACTGCATAAAAGCATTCAAAATTTGTGGGAAGCTGAGACTAGCGTAATCGATGTCATTGTGTTTTAACAAAGGTCTACGTGAGAAAAATATATTATTATCTGGTTCCGTCGGGATATATACATGAGTGCACAATCCCAATATGGCGAGTAGTTGTCGATCATTGATCAAGCGTCGATGAAATGAAAAGATCCGTTGAGCGTTAAACAACCTGTACCTCAAGAAAAAAAAAATCCTAGATGATGACGAAATCAAACAGTGCTAAGAGACCTGTTTCATCGTTTGTTTCGGTCTTACGCAACTCGAATATTCAAAGTAAGACCTGGATGAATCGTAAGTTTTTCGATGTTGCTAACACTGCAATACGTATCCATAAACATAATAACAGCACCTATCTAATAAGTAGTCAGATACATTATAGTACAGTGTACGGAAAACAGAATTAACACCTATACAGTGGACAAACCTATAGGCCTTCAGCAGCGCAGTTTCAAGAGCGTGAATTCCAATAAAATCCGTTCGTCTGCAGAGAGAAAGCTCGCGTTGCCAAGGTAATTTCCAGCTCAACCATAACGATTTGAATAAGGCACCTATGACTTACTGCTTCGGAAAATCTGTGTTCGACATAATGAACTCACTCTGGCCGTTATACTTTTCCCCCCCAGGTTTTATCTTTAGCGATATGTTTGCTTGCACGATAAATTTAACTCGCGAAACGTCACAGCCGAGAGTAGCTGGTCGACGTGAAGAGGAATGGCATAACAATTGCGGAAAGATCGCATGCAAGGCTGGGTCCAGTTGCAGACGATTTTTGGCCTTGGGCCCTCGTAGACCTCTTCGATCCTTTCAGTCTCTTCAACCTCTATTCCGCTCGCACGAAAAAAGTTTGAGAACAGGCGATCCTCAACCGTACTATAAACCCATGGTTTCTCTCTGCCAGGACATACAGTATGAAACTCCACTGTTCCCACATGTTTCGGATAAGCTTCAATTAATAAAAAAGTGCCACTATGCTCATTGGGAAAATTGGCAAAAAAAAGCGAATTTTTGGCTTAGTACAGTATTCTCAATAAAATAAGTTATGCATACTTTGGAGAAGTCAAAATCTGCTGACGCATCTGCTGCTTTAATCCACTTGAGCTTCTCACTCATGTGAGATCTGACCACAGCCTTGTTCTGCAGGACCTTGCGACGAGCCTGCAGTGCCGATGTCGCGTGTGTTTCGCTCAAGACATGAGCGTTTGGGCTTTCTCATATAGCTACGAGATCAACTGAACATGCCTTTTCCATTGCGTCCCACAACAGGTTTTGCGTTGCGCGCTGAATTTGCGACATCATGATACCGCTCGGAGGCTTTGACATTATTTGTTGAACTTCACTGGACTCTCTGGACTATTCAAGAGTTTACGTCGCGCGCTACTTGTCAAACTCACCGTGACAAGGCCGCGCCGTCTACAGATCTAAGCTGTCCTACCATGTGAGTGACCGTTACAGCTTTGTTTTATTACAAGATTCTAATAGGTTATGAGCCCTGTTAGCTTTATTTATTTTTCTAGAAACATGTCTTCTACATCGTCTACGCAAGCATTTTTCGAGTCGCGCGCTGATTCCGCGACTTCAAAGTACGGCTTCGAAGCCCTGAAGTTCCGTGTGAAGTTCACGGGACTCAACTTCGACAAATGGTGGAAAGAGGTCAAGTGGACCTTGAAAGAACGTTCGTGGTTGTGATTCATTCATGAACCAATCGACACGATCCTGTTAGACATCGGACCAGATGCGCGCCCCGAATGCATCCGCATTGAGAAACGCATCCGGAACGAGTTGAACCGCTCGATCGCTGCTGTATGGCGGATGAATACGTTGACGAGGAAACTGCCTTTGGCCTATACTGAAAGATTCCGCGCAGCAAAGATGCTGTCGCTGGACTCTCGATGAATAGCGATGGATTGCACGTCGCTAACTACAGTGTTTTATTTGTACATAGTTATGAATTTACTTATTCTC
>JANIWG010000166.1:0-24497 GCA_030705025.1 Myxozyma udenii
TCCCCGCCGCTCGACCTCGACCCGGTCGCTTTCGCTCGTTTACTCCCGACAATCGTTTAATTGCATTCTTTCTGTCTGCTGCCTGACTTTCGCTGGCGCGTCGCCGCGTCTTCCTTTTTTCGATCCGACGTCCCGACAACAAAGCTCTCCTAGCCTCCCCTCACGTCACTTCAACCCCACAACCACCACCAGAACGGCACAATGTACGCACGCGCGCACCCACAAACAGCGTTCCGGCCGCCATCACCGCCTCAAGTGCGCTCTCTCTACACCACGTCGGCGCTGTCACAGCAGAATCATCAACAACTTCAACAACCTCAGTACGTCGGCGAGGACGACGAAGAGGACGGCGACGACGTGGACGATGGGCATCAGCATATGCAGAATGGTAATGGATATGGCGACCAAGCTACGCAGCTTTTACAATTTGAAGACGAAGACGACGACGAAGACCTAGACCCTCGAATTGCGCAACAACGTCATGAAGCTGCAATGGCCGCGGCCGCGGCAGCTGCAGCAGCAGCTGCTGCACAGCAGCAACAACAGCAGCAACAACAGCAACAGATGGAGCAGGAGGAGTATCCAGAGGACTCAGATCAGCCACTTTACGTCAATGCAAAGCAATATCATCGCATTCTGAAGCGGCGGGTAGCCCGCGCCAAGTTGGAAGAGTCTGTTCGAATCAGCAAGGGCCGCAGACCGTACTTGCACGAGAGCAGACACAAGCATGCGATGCGGCGACCACGCGGTCAAGGAGGCCGGTTCTTGACGGCCGCGGAAGTTGCTGAGCTGGAGGAGAAGAAGCGCAGAGAGGAGGAGGAGGCTGCTGCTGCTGCTGCTGCTGCTGCCGGTGGTTCGACAGCTGTGGATGATGACGCACAGAACGGACAGAGTGCGGAGATCTCGCAGCAGGGTGACCTCACACAGCAGGCTGTGCACGATATTTAGTTGGAGAGTTATGTACGATCACGAAGGTGTGTTTGTTTTGTTGTAATGTGTTCTCTTTGGATAGCTAGGGTAGGCTTTTAATAAAGTGCTCGTAATTCGGTTCATCATCATAATCATATAAAATGTAGCCAGAACGCCTGAAATGTCCACCATGCGACTAAAAAAACGCATAAACCTGCAAATGCAATTACTCCTCCACCACGCGCTTGCCTAGCAGTAATGTGAGACAGTAAATATCCCACCCTGGTTCCGCTTCCCACAGCAGCCGAGCGGCCGTTTTTTCATCGTCAATGTGTTCACAGTGATTTAATTGCTGTAATGATAGAGAATCTTCATATGCGGACTCTGTGCGCCTGTAGAAATATGCGGGCCATGGTGGTGTGTCTTCATCGTCGTCGTCAGTATTTTCATCACCGCCGAGCCCGGTCAAATCACTACCAACTTCTCGCTCTGAAATATCATCTCCGTGATCCTCTATTTGAAAATTCCCGGCCGCCACTGGGTCGCCATCTCCCTTTATGCACTGTGCGTTAACTGTAGAGTGATAGATGTCCAATATGCATGTAAACTTTTTCTGCGACACGCGTTCCCCCGTTCTTGCGGCACAGTCCATTCTCCATAGTTTTACCGCGCCTCCGTGCCCGACGCAGAACGATGTCCCTAAAACAGCATTACATGTGATCCCCCACGCATGCAATCCCATGACCGCATCTACTATTTCATCGCGTAATCTTGGCGAGATTTTTGTCGATGCTTTCGCAAGATCAAGGCCGAACTCTAAGGACATAGGCTCAAACATGTATCCATACAAAGGCATTGATGAAGGCGAGCTTAAAAGTAAGTCCGGTCGCGAGTAGGGGTACTGCAGATTGACGACACCTGAGCATAAGCGTAGTTCCGCAAGGAGTTCGATTTCGCGCCGGAGCTCACGCGGTGTGAGCTTGTGAAATCCGTATGCTGCCATTCGAACCACGGTACCGACGGGAAGCCGCGACATGGGAGAGTCTTTGATCACGCGCAATTCACCTTGAAATAGTAGGGGCACGACGGATTCTGAGGTAAAGAGTGTGAATGACGAAAATAGAAGGCTATCGAATAGCGGTGAGTTGTCAGGGTACCACTCAAATAGCATTGCGTAGACATTATCCAACTGAAACATGTAAGCGTCTTCTGGTACCAGAATCGCTTCCGGATTTTTGTCGTGGGCCTGCTCTAGCGCAGAAATTGATGCGTGCTGCTGAAGTGAGCTCGCAATGAAATGCAAATGATAATGTACATGATGGTGGTGATGGTGATGATGTTCGACTCCTTTCGCGTTCGTTGTGTTCACACGCCGTCTGCGGCGACGGCACGCTCCGGCAGAGAGTGCACTCTCGTCTTCAAGCATTTCACCGGTGTCGTCTGAAGCTGCATCCCCAGCTTCTCGTTTCCGCGACATTGTGTCCATCGCCGCGACAGTCGCGGTTTGCTCAGCGTGAGCTTGCGCTGAGGATACCTGTACTTGAGTCACGCTTGAGGATTGCACCGTGGGTTCAACGTAGCGGTGTTCATGGTGGTATGAGTGATTATGAACCGGGGCCGAACGCGGAGGCTGTACTCCACGCGTGACGAGGGGGGCTCGGTCGGTGGGGGAGCAAAGAGAAGAAGCCAATGCCGTGAAGACATCGCGGTTGCGTGCTTTCAACAGAGGAGAAGGAGCCGGGAGAGCGAGGAGAGCGTCGGAGGAGATGTTTGCTCGAGGAACCGTAGGGCCATGACCTGCGACAAACTGGGCCAGAACGGAGTCTTGCAGCTGCGACGAGGCCACGAGGGCGTACTGCCGCGGTGGCAACGACGATGTAGCTGCGAACTCCACGAGCTGGACGTGAGTGCCGTGGGAGGGGTGCACGCTGTGCGCGAGGACGCGGGGTGCGGCTGTGGCCATTTGCAGCACACGTCTTAAGCGTCAGAAGCGGTGGGCGCGGAAGCGGGCATGGCACGCTTGTGATGGGCAGAAAGCCGGACGAGGAGGAGAAGTGCTGGAACAGCGCCCGAGGCGAACGAACAGTGGGGCACTTGAAGCAGCGCAAACCCTTTAATGCATGAGCATCGAAGCTCGAACACCGCTGCGTCAGGGGCGGCCTTCTCGGAGAACGGGGCTGTGCGACGCTGTGCAACGCTGTGCAACGCTGTGCAACGTCGGACCCTGATCGCCCCGCCCGCGTGCCGATGTGCGGCGCGTCGAATTTTAGCGCCCGTTTACGCGGGCGATCCTCGCAACGCGCTTCCGATGCTAACCGCGTTATGCACCTCGGCTGCCGGCCGTATCTTGACTATGTGTATCGTCAAAGATGTCCACCGACCGGCCTGTTGAGAAAAGCAGCCTTTGTATGTAATCTCTGGATAGTACCCAGCAATCTACAGATTGTGTATTGCCTACGCGCGGTAGTGGCGATCATGGGAGAAGAAACGCGCCTGATGCGTTGCGGGTTGTGAGGACGCGTCCACGGGTGCGCGGGCGTCGTGTCGGCGTCACATAGGACGCAGTCCGCACCTCCCGAGATCATAGAGAGGGCTGCAACTGGAGACGATCAAGGAAAATATGGTGCGCGGGACGCGGAAGTGCTTTCGTGAAGCAACTCTTGATATACGGAACTTTTTTGAAAACGCTTTCCAGCAAAGCCCCAACATCGCCCTTCGTCTCGCCACCCACGAGACCACAGAAGCTGAAAGGAATATCATGGTCAAAAACGGCGTTCATCAAACCTGATTTTGACCTGGGTCGCGACTTCAGGTTCATTGCCGCCGCGCTCTGATTCTCTTCTAGGGCTTCGGTAGGGCTTCGATAAGGCTTCTTAACTATCATCGCATCGAATCCCGGCTTGTGCTGGCTTTGTCGATGTGCGCCATTATCCCACAGAGGAAAAAAGATACTATTTTGTGTATCGATTGTAGTTGTCTGGTATAGAACTATGATGCTGCTATGTACTGTATCGCCGAGGCAGTCTGTCATCTAGCGTTCCGTCGCCGACACCGTTCATGGCGCTTTACAGGCTCTTTACAGGCTCGCGTAGTCCGTCGACATTTCCTTCAGCAAAGATTGATGCTACCTGGAACCGTATTCCTACCCCGACCTTATGTACATCTGAAAGGTTTTGCGCTGTGTGCCTAGTTTTGAAAGCTGAGCGCCGTGGACCTATGCAATATTTCTGCTGCCTGAGATATTTTGCCGTATAGAGTACACGAAGTCAATTATTTCCTTAGTTGGAAGCGCTACCACAACCAGGAATTCCAGACTGAAATAATTACTTGATTTGGTTTGGGTTGGGGTAACAAATGTCCCCATGCAATTAACATCCCCGACCACAACAAAATAACCCACCTGGTGTTCATCACATTCAAATCAAGAACACAATCAGTAGCACAAATCGATCCGGAATTTTGTATATTTCAGCTGAACTATACTTCGGGAAACGGCTTAGACAGGCGAGTATAGTTTTCACCGATTTGTGCGGATCTGAAGCGCGAGGGAACAAATCATTAAAAAACCAAGTGAAATATCCGCAACGATTTAACAAAAGAAGTGCGATATATCCCCTGTGTTTTTACTTCGGCGCGATTCCACTGTCTTGCTTTATTTTTGTTTTTTTATCTTTTTTGATATCCTTGCAAACGCAGCCAGTCTATCTACATCATGAGTGGATATTACCGGCGCTCTCCGTCCCCGCCTCGGGGCCCAGGAAATTCTCAGCAATATCCTTCGCAATGGCAGCGTCCAGATCAGCAAAGTCAGCCGGGCCAACAATCGCAAGCGCCAACTCAGCAGCAACAGCAGCAGCAGCCAAAGTATCGTGGATCTGGTGCTCAGTCGTATCTGATGGCAGCGGGTGTGGTGCCGGGAGGGCAGTCGTCAAGTCAAAGCAAGCCTGGGGTTCCACCACCGCCGCCTGGACCGCCACCATCACGTCAACAGCAGATGCAAGGGCAAAATTCACAACAGCAGCCACCGCCACCGCCTCCTGGTCTTCCTCCATCTCGTCATCAACAGCCTCCGCAGCAACAACTGCAGCCCGCAAATCCGCCGCCGCAGCAGCAGCCACCTTTACCACCACCCCAGCGTTACGAGCAGGATCCCTATCTGGATCACGGACGTCCTCGTCCTCCTCCTCCTATGCCATATGACCGCTATGCTCGTGAATATGATCCTCGCCGCGGACCGCCTATGCCACCGCCCATGTACGACGACAGAGACAGGGGAAGACCGCCATATTATGATCATGATCCATACTACGGTAGATATGGCCCGCCACCGCCGATGACGTTACCTCCGGGATCTAAGTCTTCAGGATATTACGATCCGGTAATGATGCCGCCTGATCCATACCGCCGCGATCCGTACCCTGCACCCGCTTACCGAGGAGGTCCGCCACCACTTGGCGAGCAAGTTGCCCAGCTACCACCAGATCAGCAGCGACCACAATCCGGGAGCTGGCCAAGTCCACCGAACGGACCATCACGGGGATACTATGATTCTCGGGAAGACCTTTATGCGCCTCAAGGTTTACCGCCTCTAGATCGACGCGACTCACGCGAGCGGGATAGACAGCGTGAAGTGGATAGACATCGCGAGATGGATCGTCAGAGGGATATGGAGCGGGAAAGAGAGTATGAGCGAGAGCGGGATCGGGATATGATGCGTGGAGGAAGATACGCACCCCAGCCGCCGTACTACGCGCCAAGATCGCCACCAATGCCACCGTTCCGACATATCGAGCCACAGTATGTATTCACCTCACGTTGGAAATATTTGCTAATTGAGAAAATAAAGATATCCACAGTACTACCGGGATCGGCAGCGTTCTGTCTCCCCAGATCGTCGCGCGCCTTCAGCGCCGCAGAATTTCCGGGGCAGCCGTGACCGTGACCGTGACCGTGAACGGGAGCGTGATCGGGATTCACGACCTGGTGGGCGTCACGATTTGCCACCCGCGCCGACACCCGTTGTGCGCTCCGGTGATTCTCGATCTGGGCGATACAATTCGTACCAGCAGCCGCAATCTTCGCATCCACCGGTACGACCGCAACCGCAGGTTGTGGATGGGTTTGATGGATCTGGAGAACCGCCGGTTGTATATGCGCCGCTTGCATACCCGATTCCTACGCCTGCGCGTGAGATTCGTGCTGGTGACCGTGACGGAGCACTTCCTGTTTTCCGTATGTAACTTCTCGCTTGTCGGTTTCTACACGTTTTCTAACTTGACTCAGCGCTGCGCCCGCCGCAGCAGATAGACCCACCGCTAGCAGCTACGTTTATCGATACGGAGGCTGCGCGGACAAATACACCGCGAAAATATCCTGCGGGTGAGAAGAAGATACGCGATCCTGCAAGAGCGCTTGTGGACGCCAAAGCAATGAGTCGAAGAATACCCCCTAAGATGCGCGCTAACCCTGCTGATCCGCTCGATGACGTTCCGTTGCCGCCGACACACGGATTAGCCTCTGGGGCGACTCCGGGTCGTGGTCGTGGTCAGCAAGGCGACAATGGTTTAAAACGGCAGCGTGATGTGGACGACGTTGGGTCGCCATCTACAAAAAAGTTACACACTGACCGGAGTGATACACCTGAATCTGGCTCTGGTGAGTCGAGTGCGCCGATTAAAAGATCGGGATCTGGTCTGGGAAACTCGGTGGCCAATATTGCTTTGCAACAGGGAGAAACGAAGGATCGTGAACCATTAAAGACGTCGGATCAATTGATGCAGATTGTGGAGAAGACGTTAGCGAATATCCGAGGAGGAGGGAATAGTGGAGCGGGGAAGTCGGGCTAGATTTATGACTGTACAAACGTGCCTTTAGACATTACTGCTAATGATGAACAACTACGTGTTTTTAAAAAAGTGTCAATTGTAGAAAGGGCGCCGATGCACATACATATGCGCATCTAGAGCTGTTGAGACTTCTCGCTTAAAACCGGAAAGATGTGGGCTCTTGACTCCCGAGCCGCAGGGCCGCGAACTGCGCCTGCGCAACGTGTGCCCGCGCATCGAGCCGCGGCCGCCCACGCGCGGCCGCGCGTTTCGTCATAACGTCATAACTACCCAAATACAAACAGGACAGATATACACATACACGCCACCTCCCATCAACACTCACGAGCAATCAACAGTTGTGCGCTTGAACAGCAAGGACTAGCATTTATCAGTTTGCGGATTTGACATTAGAAAGAGACAAGGCCAAAGAGTGGCTCGTGGCTACGGTGCCAGAATGGGCGCTATCGCCAGCAAACCAGACGAGCCAGGCAGTTTGTTCTTGGCTGATCAAGGAAGACGTGAGTTGCTTTTTGGATCTTGATTTTGAGATTCTGGACGATGCTGATGAGTGGACGGTAGTTGGATTCACAAGTATACGAGTAGCATATGCCGACGCCGTCGAGGAAGTACCGTATGTGCGGGTGCAGCCCACGGCAGACGGTCGGGCAGTTACGACGACGAAGGAGGAATTTACGCCACCAGGGATGGTAGAGTTTGTGCAGGATCCCGAAACGTCTGCGATTTTACTCAAGCTTGCGAACGATAACGATGGAATTGTGATGCGGTTTAGTTTGGTGCTCAACAAAGCCCATGCAGAAGCGTTCGACCTCGATGGACTCACTTTCGTCGCGGGAAGCAGTGTGCAGAATTTGGAGACTCTAGTCACGAAAGATCTGCAGTCAGATCCGAATATACAGAAAAGAGAGAACGTGGCGTTTATTGGCAACTACACGGCGCAGCAATCTGATACAGTTGAAGTCGAATGGACTTGGCGATGGAGTCCACCGGGACCGATAAACGAGGCATGCGGCGGATGGCGAACGACGTGTGGATTTGCAGAGTATAGTAAGCGAGAACACAAACTACGACTTCTTGCTCGATTTTCATTCTGGGTTCATGATACATCGGCATCAATGTGGTCGCTACCCACATCTCCGCGACATTTGGACCTCGCAAACCAGCTACGGTATCCGACAGAAGATTCACCGAGTATCCCGAGAGTCAAGCTTACATTCGGCGAGAGTGCTCCGCCGTCAACACCTGCGCGTCAGAGGCAACAGTCGCAGGTTAGCGAGCCTGAGATGCAGATGCACGATTTTAACGGGGGCATGCCGTCCTCAGAATTCGGGCTGACGCCGGTACGGAATGCAGGATTAACTCTTCCGCAGATCACACCTGTTGTGTCTGCTTCTTCGTCTGTGACTGTGCCTGCACCATCAAGTATACAACCTAGTAACGATGACGCAAAGTACGTCGAAGACGGTCCACTTTTCCGAGCAACCGTTGCATCATACGAGAAACGCACTGCGAGTTTGAAAGCTGTCGCCAAGAAACTTTTGAAGCGTGCTACGAAGATGTATGAAACTCACGTGGAGTACTGTGATTCCTACCGCGAGTTTCTCGAGTCGCTGAATGAGTCGTCGAAAAACATGACGACGATTCAATTGATTGTTGAGAAGTATTTCAATGTCGTGGGAAAGGATCTGCTGAGATTTGAGAGGCAGACATTGTATGATTTGCAAAAACTCGTTATCGAGCCGCTACGTAAATTGTATGATGTTGACATCAAGGGCGCTGAAGCTTGGAAACGCGAGTTTGATGACGAGTCACGGGAGTACTATGCTTTTTTGAACCGGTATCTTTCGATGAAATCCGAGGCGAAAGGCAAGAAAAAACTAGAAGGGGATACAAAGTATCAGGACAAGCGCAGAACTTTTGAGCTCAAACGGTTTGATTACCACTCATTCATTCTTGATTTGCATGGTGGACGCAAGGAGCAGGAGTTCGCGTTTAAGCTGAATGCGTACGCTGAGTCAGTGCTTAATGATATTGAGCATACACATCTTCTAATCGATGCATCGCGGGGTGCTGTGGATGACGCAGTAGCGCAAGCTCGGGAGCTGAGAGAAGAATCGCAACGTCGGCGGACAGAGCGGGAAGAACGACGAAGAGCGTTAGAGCGATCGGCAATGCCTGAGCCTGCTGCTGCATTACCTAATTCGTTGTCATCGTCAGCACCAATTTCTGATGCCTCTTTACCGCACGCGAATGAGAATGGAGGTGGGAATGCACGACTTCGTGACTTACTGCCGCCGATAAGAACAACGTCGCATCGTGGGCGCAGTGCACATGATGACGCGTCGACGTACCCGCACTCTGCTACATCGATATCAGTGCCGACTACAGATGCTGTAACGAGCAATGAAGACGAGAGTAAAGGAAATCGCAAGGAAGGATTGCTTTGGGCAATGTCACGACCGGGTGGGTTGACAGATCCACGATCAAATTTGAATAAGGCACATTGGCATAAGTTTTGGGTGGTATTAGCCGGGGGACAGTTGTGTGAGTATTCAAATTGGAAGCAGTC
Organism: Myxozyma udenii; assembly: GCA_030705025.1. Taxonomy (NCBI): domain Eukaryota; kingdom Fungi; phylum Ascomycota; class Lipomycetes; order Lipomycetales; family Lipomycetaceae; genus Myxozyma; species Myxozyma udenii. The sequence goes on from JANIWG010000166.1 coordinate 9,325, forward strand.
ACTTGAGTTGCATAATGATCCTATTGATTTGCGAATGGCGAGTGTACGTGATGCAAGGTCTGCGGATCGTCGGTTTTGCTTTGAGGTCATCACGCCAAGTTACAGAAGGGTGTATCAGGCGCCGTCGGAGGATGATATGACTGCGTGGATGACTGTGATTTCAAACGCGATTACAAGCACTCTTGAAGAAGAAGTTAAAAGGACAGGCTCGCCAGTGCAAGATCCAGATGAGACGATCACAGCCCGGAATCATACGAGCAGAAACGTGTCTCCTGCGCGGCGACGAATCGGCCACTCAAATTCTGATCACGGAGGACTGAGTGCAATAGTGGATGACTACGCCGAACGTAACAAGTCGCAGAACTCGCTGTTATCTGCAGGAACTGACGCGCCACCACTTACGCCACATTCATCCACTTCGGGCCAACAATCAGAACCGCTGATTTCTCGACTTCGACAATCAGACTCGGCTAACGCGATATGCGCTGACTGTGGCTCACAGACTGCAGTGGAATGGGTATCGATTAACTTGATGGTAATTTTGTGTATCGAATGCAGCGGTATTCACCGGTCGCTTGGCACACACATTTCGAAAATACGCGGACTGAAACTTGACACGGTCTCGTTTACTCCGGATCTCGTTGATGCGCTTTTGGCAATCGGCAACACCCGCGCAAACAGCGTATGGGAATCCCTTCCCGCGGCCGCGACCATGAAGAGCGACTTGGAGAAGAGTCTTCGTTCGCCGCAAAATCCACAAGTTGTGACCCGTGCACAATACATCATGAAGAAATACGTCGATCGAGAATTTGTTACACCAGTGCCACTAACGACGCTTGGCTCTAATCTCGCCGCTGCTGTCTCACACAACGACATTCTCGGGGTTTTGCACGCGCTTGCATGTGGCGTGAATCCTGTGAATACGAGTCCGACAAAATCGCTTGTTCTTGCGTCATTGAGTGCTGCAGGTCGCGATGTCAATACGTTTCCGATAGCGGAGTTGCTGCTGCAAAATGGATATTCTCTCCCGACAGAGATAACACGATCAGATGGCCGGTTGTCACCTGCTGCGATAGCGTATCTTCAGCGCAGAGGAGCAGAGTATACGGCTGGAAAGTCATCGTCAAGTTCGTCGTCTTCTCTGCTTGGACAGCACGGCTCTACGTATCCGTCGTCTACCTCGTCGTCAATGTTACCAGCTCAAATCGGATCTCCGGTGTCACCTGCCCATGCGGCGGCAAGTCTGATTGTGGATCAGGCAACGAAATTGCAGCGGAAGATAAGCGCGAGTAGTGCGAAATTACAAGGTCGGTCAAAGTGATACACATGTAGTTTGTTGAAGGTGGTGTTGTTGTACAGTAGATTTTGGCGCGGGGTGGGTTGGGGTCGGATCGAGGTACACTAGTTAATAAGGAGGAATAATTGATGTTTATGGATGGCTCGGTTAGGAAATGCAGGCAGGTTGGATTCTTGATTAATTTTGCATTTTAATACATGAATGAATTCATAATCTGCACATTGCGTATGTACTGTAAAGCTATCGATTAATAATGAATCGCGCAGAGCTGGTGCTGAACGCACACAAAAATGATCCGGACAGGATCACGCTTGCGCCATCGCCGAAGCGAAGCACAGAATCTGGCTATACTGGACAAATGACCGAGTCTGATGCAAGCACACCGCCGCAGCAATCTTCTGAAGCGCGGCCAGATGTATTCAAAAGCACGTTTAGAGAAGTATGCTGTCTTCTCGTATTGACGTTTGCACCAGCAATGAATAGTACCAATCAAGGAGCGCTACAGCTGGCATTGCCGGAAGTAGGCGCGTATTTCCACGTTAATGGGTCTCAACTTGCATGGCTGATTACATCGTATTCGCTTGTCACTGGCGCTTCAATGTTGCTTATGGCTCGTGTGGCGGATACAGTTGGTCGTAAGCGTGCTCTGGTGGTCGCGTTTGCGTGGTATGCGTTGTTTTCACTTGCACAAGGATTCACAAACTCGCACATCACGTTTGACGTTATGCGCGGATTGCAAGCAATTGCAGGCGCAACTGCAGGACCTGCTGGGGTAGGTATCATTGGAACTGTGTATGTACCAGGCAAGCGGAAAAATAGAGCGATTGCAACGTTTGCGGCCGGTGCACCAGTAGGGTTCATGGTTGGTATCGTGGCCGCGGGAATATGTACGCAGTTTTTGGGGTGGCGGGCAATTTTGTATGGACTGACAATACTGTATGTCGTGCTGGCGATTGCAGCGATTTTTGTCGTGCCGTCGGATGAGAATGTAGGCGGTGGAGAAAAAAGCGCGAGCGGGCCGCGCATCGTGGATACGCTGCGTAAATTCGATCTTGTTGGCGCAGCGTTGTCTGTGAGTGGTCTTGCGCTCGTGGCATACGGACTTGCTGCATCGGGAAGTGCAACCAAAAAATGGGCCGACGCGCAAGTTCTGACGACGTTGGTAGTTGGTGTTGCGCTGGTGTGCGGGTTCGTAGTGTGGGAGACAAAAGCTGCGAAAAGTCCGTTGATGCCACCACAGATATGGAAGTACACTGGATTCGCTCCGGTAAGTTCTTCGTTCAGGATTTGATTGACAAGTGCAAGTGGCTGACGAGTACAAGTGCATGCTGAGCATCTTTTGCGGGTGGACTGCGTTTCAGGGGATTCTGATATACTTTGCGTCTCTGTGGTTCCAGAAAGTGAATGGGTACTCCACGCTGCTGACTGCTGCAGCAATGGTTCCACAAGTTGTTTCCGGAGTCGCGACTAATGTTGCAATGGCCTTTGTGATGCATCGAGTTCCAGGGCGCGTGCTGCTCGTGCTGTCGGGGCTGTGCTTCGTCGGCGCAAGTCTTCTGTGGGCGCTGCAGCCGATTGGCAAAACATACTGGGCAATGTCGTTTCCCGCGCTGATTCTGGTGGCAGCAGGCGCTGATTCCGCGTACAACGTCGGGAGCCAACTTGCGCTTGTTGCTGTTCCGTCGCAGTACAAGTCGACGGCGGGAGGGATGTTTGTGGTGACGACGCAGCTTGCGCAGGGGGTCGGCATTGCGGCAGGGACGGCGCTGGCGACGGCGGTGACGGGGCTGGAGCTGGAGAATGCAGAACGCGACGCGTCTGCGGACGCGTTTCGACGAGCGTTCTGGCTTGCGGTCGGTCTTGCGGGCGCGGGGACGGTGAGCGCGTTGGCGACGCGTGTGGGGACGCGAGGCGGGGCCGACGACGTCGGGGCCGTCGAGGAGGAGAACTAGCCACAAGTGCCGAATACGACGCCGCGTTCTTTGCGGCTCTCGGATTCGGGAAGGGTGGCTGAGACAGGACCGGATTGGGTCACGTCACGGGCAGGAGCCACAGGGGGCTCGTGCGGCGCGGGCTGGATCGCTTCGGCGCGATTAGTTCAAGTTCAAGTTATAAATATTCCTTCCGCCTCTTTTGCTCTGCCGTTCTTCACCACTTTGCGTACTTCGTTTTCCGGCACCGGTGTCTTGTTCGCCTCCTGTTTGTTTACATCGCGAAATGCCAATACACATGAGCGCGCTTCTTCCCTCTTTCCGCCGCGTCCGCGCGTCCTCCCGGCTCGTTCCGGATCCGGCGGCGCGTCGGCGTTCGCCCGTGCTCGATCTCGATCTCGATCTTACCAGCTCGCGACAGCAGCAGAGCGCACTGCACGACTTTGAACATGCGCGGAGTCGAACCGACGACGACGATGAAGACGATAATGTGGTGGTTAATCGCAGCGTGTGCAGAAACTCCTTCGACGACGACGTGCATTCGCTGCTTGCGTCGTTCGCGTCCGCGTCTCGCACTGCTCAGATCGTGATCGTGGCCGCCTTTGCCATCTCTCTTGCCGCGGTTTTCCTTTTTACAGGGCCGATGGGTGCGTTTGACCTCTGTCTGCTTTGCTTCTCATGCTGACTTTTACAGCCACAAGATCCTTTGATCCAGCTGACATCTCTGTCTACTCCTCGGTTTCGCCCGCGCATGCAGTCGCGTCAGCTGCCCCGGGCACTGCACCTGCATCCGTCTCTACCCCGTCCACTCTTGCCGCTTACGGAGTTGACGTGAATCTTCTTTCCGACCCCGCTGTCGTTGACAACTTACTTTACTTCCGACGCACCGGCCGTCTTCAACTCGACAAGACTCAGATGAAGCGGAAGCGGAACGCGCCACCGGTGCCTCTCTCGTCATCATCATCGTCATCATCTTCATCGTCGTCGTCAGTCCTTGAGAACGATAGTGGATCAACAAAGGAGCGAAAACACGTCGTGATTGAAATCGACGCACCTCTTTTCTCGCCACCTGACACGCGCTCGCAGCCTGCTGTTGTCGCGCTCGTTGTCGGTATCATCACTGTCGTTACGGCCAGCTTGATGATGTAGATATTTCCCACTTCTTCACACTTTAGGGGAGTTGTACAGTTCTTCTTTTGTTGTACTAAATTTTCTTTGTTTGGGCGTTTGTACATTGGCTCGTTTTTTTATTCTTTTTTGGTCGGCGTTGTTGGATCGGTCGGTGGATCGTGTTTATAATAAATCCTCATTTTGCATGAATATAAGTGTATTTGGCTAGAAACGGCCATATCATATCAGACAATTTAAAAAAGCACAACACCCGAGTCCGCTGCAAACATACACGATAAATACAGGACAAAAATAGAGGAGAAAAGTACAGAGATCCACACGACAACAGTATCCAGAAAGCAGAGAAAAAAAAATATTAATCGACAAACTAATATGAGTGCATGGTTACTTTGCTTCCAACCAACCGCTGAAATCCACTCTTATCCAACGTCACCGCCTTGATCGGAGTCTTAGCGACAACAGTTGCTGCTCGCGGCGTATCGTTCAGCAGTGCAAGCTCACCAAAGTAATCGCCCTTTGTCAACTCATTCACTTTGCCCTGTCCTTCCTTAAACACCTCCGCGACGCCATCCTCAATCAAGTAGAAATGTTCTCCTGCAGCGCCCTCCTTGACTATCACCTCACCAGAATCATAATGTACTGCCTTGAGCGCATCCGCGATCTTCGCCCGCTCCCAATCAGTCAACGTAGTCAACACCGGTACCTCCCGTAAAAACTCCTCGTACATCGATCGCTTCGACGCAGTGCCCTCCATTAAAATTCTCCGGAACGTAGTCCCGTCAAGAACCCACAATACCGAAGGCTCGACCGTCACTACCGTGGCTGCTCGCGGCGCGTTGTACATAAGCGCGAGCTCACCGAACGACGATCCAGGGCCGGATGACGAGACCTTGGTCTCTCCAACAAAGTAATCCACTGATCCAGACTCAAGAACGTAAAACTTCTCACCCTCGTCTCCTTGCTTGATCACAGTGACGTTCGCGGGAACGTGCTTCTCCTCAAGTACGCTTATCACTGTTTTGAGCGCGCTGTCGTCGAGATTCCGGAACAGAAAGTTCTGCGCAACCATCTTATTCAACCGCTCAAGTTGCTCCGGGGTTTTTGCAACGGTACGCGGACGCCACGTCGAAGTCGTTGTCGACGGCGACAGCGACTCTCCGGATACGGATGTGCGCCGGTTGAAGTTGTAGTTTCGCGGCATGGATGAATCCGGCAGTTGCTGCTCAATATGTGGTTTTGGCAGTGACGACGACAGCTGCGCTGAAACGCTGTCGGCAATCTCGTCGTCGTGCACATCGGATCGCGAGTGTGGAGCATCTGGTGCGTGGGCGAGCACGTCGTCGATCGCGGCGCTGCGGTCGGGCGCGGAGGCCGCTGGCGCTTGCGCGAATGAGAACGAGAAAAGAGTCGAATCCGACATTGCAGAACACACGCAAACAAGTAAACCAAAGCAATTAGAAAAAGAAAGAAAAAAAAAAGAGGCAAATTGGCCTCGATTCAGGTTCGGATCGCTGGAGACAACAGTCGGGGCGGGGAAGACCAGGCTGCGATTTGGATCTGGTGATGGGGTTCAAGCGAGTGGTGGGTTAGGGCAAATGGAGTCACGTTTCATGCTTCCCCGGCCGCGCGACTGACGGGCTTGCGACGAGGTGAAGATGTTTTGGCTGCTGGAGCTTACAGAGGTTTGATCGTTCATAGATTGGTGCCGAATACTGCAAAGGGCAGCAGGGGTTGGCCGCTTGCTGCTTGACTGCGGACTGCTAGGCCGGAGAGTGCTTTGGACTGTCTCGCAAGGATGCATACTGTAGTTAAGACCGAAAGCGGCAACAACTGAGGTCACAATTCTTGTCATTCTTACGTTTTTCACTCGAATCCATATCAAGCAGCAGATTATGACATGGGATTTGATACGCTTATACTCAGAAGTGCTGAGAAATCTCAAAGTCATGGCTGCATGCGACCGACGGCTGACAGCACCCTACCATCCTAGTATCTATAGTAACCGACACTATCTAGCAAAGTATTCCAGTTCAATGCACAATGTCTGGCAATGAGTTTACAGTGCGCGAATGCTATCAACGCACTACGTCTTTTTGGCCGCCCCAAGCAGTTTGAGCTACTTAATTTGAGTATAATTGGCATTCATTAAAACGCCCTGTGAGCATGACGAGGATGACTTGCGCGTGACACGAATAAATGCGTACCGTTTAGAGTTGCAATGACAGCATTTTGGTTCAATATACAACAATTTATAAAGAATTTAACGTACAGTTTGGCACTGTTTTATTTGTACAACGTGGTTAAATGGTATCTGAATGGCCGACACGGTAAAGCGTATGTGCGTTACGCATCTGACGCGTCGTGCACATGCAAACCGGAGCTTGCGCATCGAGCGGGCCATCAATGACGTAGAATCAACCAACTTGAACTAAGCAGGCCAATATAAATACATGCGTGGCTCAAATAGGCGAATCGTGTCTAGCTTATGAGTCTCGTAAACAAAGGGCCCGCCCATTTCAGAATCCCTGCTATATCTATCCCCGCCATCGCCCACTTTCCTCTCTCCATCCTTTTTTCCCGCTTCACGCGTATCACGCACAGCGCAACAACACACTTACGACGCTGCCAACGCACATCGTGGCAGAGCATCAGCTAACTTTGATTTCTATAGTCCTCCCATATATTTAACGTTGCTCCCCGAGCGGGATTCGACTGACTGTGCTTTCTCTTGGTATGTATGGGTTTGTTGTATGTTGTTTGCTAACTGTTCCTTGTATTTGGTGTTGTATTTTCGGTTTTTTTGTTCCTTTTTTTTCGTTTTGTATTTTGGATTGGCGTTGGAGTTGTCTGATCGCGGAGTGCTTAGGTAAGTCATCAACTCCTCTCTTTCTTCTCGTTGGTGGCATCATAAGTGTGTTGTTGATCTGCGCGCTGGTTGCATGCAACTCGGTGAACAAGTGAGGTAAGTGAAGTTGATTGCTAGAGAATGACGGCGTAACACCCTATATGGTACTTTCTGTATACGTAATAATATCAATCAATATGATATAAATCTATAGCTTCCATAAAAGGAAATAAACCGTAAAGCATCATTCGTTCATTTGACAAATCATAGTCGTCGCTCGCATGGCAATGAATCCCGCGATTGCGATGTGGGCGATCGCAATGTGGGCGGCAAAGACGTGTGGAGGCGTACATACAGGTACGATCAGCTTTTGTTTACACACAACCAGCTGTGACGCGTTCGACACAAATTAAGATCGAAGAAACGTGGACGTAGCCTGCATGTAACAAAGTCCATAGAGATCAAAGTCCTTGTCCTCCATGATCGACCTGGCCGACGAATTCTGCCTATGCTGCTGTTTATGTTTGCTTCACGCATACTGTGGTACATGCAGAACTTCGGGGTATCTTTAAGCTCAAATTATGCAATATGCCCTCATCTTGGACTACATGTCCTCAGCGTGACCAAACGACGTCAAATTATGTATCTAAACACAGACAAATCCACAGCTGACAGATGTCTCTCGAAATACAGCTTCTTGTTTGTGATTCTCACTCCGATCTAGTAAGTGGATCACTAATTGCAGCTTTCTTTGACGTACCATTTGATTGCACTTGCTCTAGTCAATCCAACCCGGTATTCCTGTACCATTCTGTAGCTTTACCTGGGTACTCTCACCCTCCATTTAATTATTTGCCGCATTGTCCAGCAAGCCAACTTGGCTGTAAACCTGTGTAGTCGGCTAGGTTATCTGGATATGTTGACGCGTCGCGCGTCGCGTCGTCGCAGGTTGTCCGATACAACAGTGCGGCTCGCGCGTGCGCCTCGAATACGCATGGGGTTAAAGCACGGAGTCCAGACTAACTGACTATACAGCACTCTCTTATTCAAGGCCCCACCTCCAAGTGCTCACTATACTCACTCTTCTCCCTGTCCTCGTCTCGTGTCTTTAAGCACGCGCATGCGGACTTACTGAAAATCTGAACATGTCCGCTGCCGAGTACGTTGAGACTCCGGCGACGAAGAGGTTCAATGAGTTTCATACAACTGGTATGTTTGGGGCGGCGCGTTTCATCTCCGTGCTACAAAAGCTAACGTTGATTTCAAGACTGGGTTCAAGATGCAATTCGTGATCAGCAGCGAAATAAATTAACGCGTTCACGCGCGTTACGCTCGTACGGCCATCGTCGTTTGTTTGCGAGTATAGTATCGCGTGCTCGTGCTGGTTACGACGCAATTGAAGGCTGGATCGTCTTGACTTTAATCGGTCTCAGTATCGGTACTATTGCCGCCTTCCTAAACATTATCACAGAATGGCTTTCCGATATCAAACTAGGCCATTGCACGACTGCGTTTTATCTTAATGAAGCATTCTGCTGCTCTGGTGCTGAGGAAGGCGAGTCGTGTCCTGAATGGCAGCCGTGGACTCGGTTCACACCTGTGGATTACGTCCTTTTTGCGCTTTTTGCAGGTGTATTTGCGACTGCAGCTGCTTTCATTGTACAAAAATACGCACCCTCGGCAGCTGGCTCTGGAATTTCAGAAATCAAGTGCATTGTTGCGGGATTCACGTTGGATAACAAGTTCCTTGGACCCGCAACACTCGTGATCAAAGCTCTTGGGCTCCCGCTTTCAATTGCGTCTGGTCTCAGTGTTGGAAAAGAAGGGCCAAGTGTTCATTATGCTGTTTGCGCTGGCGATTCTATTGCTCGTCATTTTAAACGTTACAGGCTTAACGCGGCAAAGTTACGAGAGATTCAAATTGCATGTGCCGCGACTGGCGTTGCTGTTGCTTTTGCGAGTCCAATCGGTGGCGTACTGTTTTCACTTGAGGAAATCGCACCAAGTCAGCATTCGCTTCGGAGTATTTGGAAGACTTACTTTACTGCAATGATGGGAATTGCTGCGCTGTCCGCTTGGAATCCGTTTCGTACCGGTCAGTTGGTCATGTTCCAAGTTCAGTATGATCGGAAATGGCATGTATTTGAGGCGCCGTTTTACATCTTGATTGGTGTTTTCGGAGCAGCGTATGGTATCTTTGTGTCGAAATGGTTCTTTGTTGCGCAGACGTACAGAAAAAAATACCTTTCCAACAAGATTTACCAGGAGACAGCTTGTCTTGCAATGTTGACCGCGGCACTTTGCTACTTCAATCCGTTTCTCAAAATTGATATGGCAGAAAGCATGCAGATTCTTTTCCGCGAATGTCCCGATTCATCGACTCATAGTGAAGGATACGACGAGTTATGCGATGTTTCACTTTGGAAACGACACATGCTTTCCCTCGCATACGCCGTCATCACTCGAACGCTTCTTGTTGTGGTCTCGTATGGTCTCAAAGTACCCGCCGGAATTTTTGTGCCGTCCATGGCTATCGGTGCGTATTTCGGCCGAATGGTCGGAATCGGCGTTGAGATGCTCCGCGTCTCACACCCGGATTCGATATACTTCAGCGCATGTTCGGCAGTTGAAGGCGGTCCAGCGAACTGTATCACTCCAGGAACCTATGCATTTCTTGGTGCCGCTGCCGCGCTTTCGGGAATCATGAACATTACAGTTACTGTCGTCGTTGTGATGTTTGAACTCACTGGCGCGTTAACATACATCGTTCCGACGATGATCGTCGTTGGTATGACGAAATTGATTAATTCTCGATTTAGTCGCGGCGGTATCGCGGATCAAGCGATTGTGTTTAATGGGATGCCGTTGCTTCATGACGCTGGCGATGACGGTCCAAGTACGCAGCATCGCACTACCGTCGCGTCGGTCATGACGCGAGTAGTTACTTCTTTTTCATCTCGCGATCCAACTCTCACGCTTGCGCACGTCGAAGCTACGATGCGCGAGACTTCGTTTGAGGGATATCCGATTATCGAAGATCCAGGGTCAAGTGTACTGTCAGGGTATATTCCTCGAGATGTGCTACGGCATGCGATTGAGCGGGCGAAGATATCGAATCCAGGGTTGGATCCAGAGGTTTCAAATTGCTTTTTCACTACAGATGCCGGAGCGCTGGAGTCAGATCAACGACGACGATTTGCACCGCCGCCGCCACCTGGTGTGGATCATGAAGTTTTGTTCGAGGCGCCTGAACGGGGTGAGGATATGCCACGGCAGGAAGGTGACATTGGGGAGAGTAGTAGTACGCCAGATGTGTCGCGAGGTGGTGATGCAACGCCTGGATCGTTGAAATCTGGACCGCCGGGATATTTCGAAATGGAAGAAAGGGATGAGTTTGGAGTAGGTGATATTGAGCATGCGATTGTTCCATCTACTGCGAGACCAGTCACTGGACGCGCAGAGGGGGGAAGAATGCAGGTTGATTTTGGACAATATGTCAACACTGCGCCGATTGCGGTTGATGTGCATGTGCCTATAGAGATAGTCATGCAGGTGTTTGCGAGGGTTGGTGCGGGTGTTATTCTGGTGGTTGAGAAAGGAGTGTTGAAAGGGCTGGTTACGCAGAAAGATCTACTACGGTATCTTGCAAAGTCGCATGGTCACTAAATCTTCACGATGGGAGGGTTTTTACATGTAGTGACTTGTGAATGTATGTATGTTAATTTATGTATAGTATAGTACTTGGTGAATCTTGGAATTTTGTGAACATGTATGTATGTTGTTGTTGTGGTCGATTGATTGATTGATCGCTTATGTATTGTATGTGCAGACTCTAGTGGTGGTGTGAGTGAGTCTTTTCAAACTCGATCTCTGCAGTAACATTTTTGTTTTGGATCTGATCGGCAATTGACGAGCTGCCGTCGACGATATCTTTGATCTTGTCGTGGATATCCTTGTACGATTCAAACACATTGTACGGAATACCTTCGCGCTCGCAGTATGTAATCAAATCACGTCCGATCTTTGCAAACAACAGATCAGTCTCGGCGGCAGCAGACAAGTCCGAGACACCATCGCCTGCGTAGAAAAGCATAGGTCGTGCTTCATCAGGGAGTTCTGCAAACGGCTTGATGCATCGGCTCTTGTCGTGGCCGAATCCAGACTCATCGCGGTACACGATATCCCAAGTTCCATCGTCGTGGATATCAACGTCATTCGCGACAATCTGGATGTCTTGAGCAGCTTTCTCACCAACAAGCTTGGTCAAAAGAGCGTGGATGATTGGACGCATGCCCGAGGAAACAACGACAACGGGGATTCCTGCTTCTTTGCTCCACTTGTAGAACTCGGCGAAACCAGGATCCAGTTCAATGTCTGTTTTATCAGTATACTATCACATATGATGTTGAATAATTTGGTACGCACTGGCTTTCAGATATTCGATGCATTCTGGGAACGGGCGCTGTATCGACTTGAGCATCTCTGTGAACGAGTCCCTGTACGCAAGTAAATTAGCCTCCTCACCGCCATCTAAAAAAACACACCGCAATCCACTAACCGGAAGGTCATTTCGCCATCGAGAACGGCTTTGTTAAGAGCCTTACGCTTCTCAACGCCAAAACCAAGGTTGTCGGTCATAAAGTCATTGCTATCCTGTGTTGGGCTCATCGTCAGCATCAGCATGCTCTCATCGTCAACCAGAGAGGTCCAACGGTTTTTCTTTCCCCGGGTTTTCAAGGCACCGGCGATTATTGGCGTACCTGGATGGTGACGGTACCGTCCCAGTCGGTGAAGAGAATTGCTTTAACGTCGGTAGGAACAAGCATTGTGGTTTTCTTTTTTTGTAGATCAGAGAGATGTGAATCCAGCAGCTTGCGACTCCTGGATTTCTGAAAAATTACGGATCTGAAAATACAATTGACTTGAAACAGCCACGTTAATTAGTTGCGGCTGGCGGCAAACCTCGAGAGGCCATGGCTTTTTTCGTTGATAATTTCATTAAGGGCAGGGGGGCCCCAGCGGAGCGCGCGGCCGCAGGGCCGGATGATCCCGCCTCGACGTCATCGATTTAAGCAATATTGTTTGCTTTTTCTGCTTTCGGAAGTCCAGTTCCTTTGCAAATTGAACTGATCCTTCTGAAGCAAACGTTCTTCTTCTTTTTCTGCATCATGCCGTACATTTTATATAATTAGTTGTTCAGCATAGCAATATCAATATCATTATATATTAGCGATGGACATCGACGTCGCAAATACCCCCGGGAAACATCTCGTACTCTGTTTTGACGGCACGAGTTCGCAAATTGTCGCAGAGCCACTTTCCAATATCTCGCGAATTTACCAACTTCTCGAGCAGTTACCCGAGAGTCGTCCACGGCAGCTTGTTTACTATCAGCGTGCGTTAATTCAATTTTTATATGACTCGCGTATGTTTGCTGACTAGAACAGCCGGAATCGGATCTTGCGTGCGTCCCACCTCCGAAGCCGCTTACGAACCGATTGTCTCTGCCGCTGAGTTTTTGTACTCTGGTCTTGACGCGATTCTTGCGTTTTCGCTTGCCGATCATGTGATTGCAGCATATAGATTCCTATGTCGATACCACTCATCTACAGATGACAAAATTTTTCTTTTCGGTTTTAGTCGCGGCGCACTCGTCGCTCGCGTTCTTGCGAGTTTGGTAAATACCGTCGGCATCGTGGGACCAGCTGGAGAGCAACTCGTACCACTTGCGTGGAACGTGTACAAGAACTACCAAACTGCGTCGAAACGCGTATCTGATCTACTTGCTTCGACGAAGAACGACAAAGGACCGCGTGTTAGTAAGCTGGTGGACAAGGCTAAATTAGACGCTCTGAACGCGAGAAATATAGCAATTACGTTTCGACATGTGTTTTCGCAGCAGAGCGGGTCAAGACAGGTTCATTTCTTGGGAATGTGGGACTCAACGGACTCGGTGGGCTTGCTTCGAAGACAGTATACGTTCCCATTGAACGTGCCGATCAACGATGATGTTGAAACTGAGATACGAGCAAACGATCCAGCTGCAATTACGCATCTTCGTCACGCGTTGAGTGTCGATGAAAGAAGAACAAATTTTCTGCCAAATCCGACGTACTGTAATGCGTGCCCATCGACGCAAGCAGTCGCACTCGATGTGGTCGAACGGTGGTTTCCCGGAAACCACAGCGATGTGGGTGGCGGATGGACTCATGACTCGTCTACCAAGGCATCGCTTTCTGATCTTAGTCTGTACTGGATGATTCGTGAAGCTGCCACTGCGGGACTTATGTTCAACGTGGACAAAGTAAGGGAAATCGCAAACGACAATACTGCGACGTTGAGAGCGTTGATGTCACGCACGCATGATCTGTTGTCTTTTGTGCAGAGCGATAGGGAAATCCCGATAGCGCGCGCAATGCGGTGGTGGACGGTTGAATGTGCCGCGATGCCGTATGAGGGGACCTCGATTTCTTCGTGTCCGCCGATCCAAGCTGTCGAGTTACCGACCGGCTTGGAGACATGTGCAGAGTGCAAGACCGTGGATAACCGAATCGTGGAGTTTTTCAAAGGGTGTCCGATTTACCGACGTGTGAAAAGGTCGCGACGAGTAGTTCAGTTTGCGAAGGCGTTTCCGGTGCTGCAAACAGTAGTGCGGTCAACCGAACATACGCCCGGTGTAGTTCAGCGGCCGTGGACGTGCGGACCGACGGTTAGCGGGCTTAATATCATGCCACATCTTGGACGTCGGCGACAGATTCCAGCGACATCGGTGCTGCATTGGAGCGTTAAGTGGAAGATGGCGCTGGACGCAGGGTATAACCCGAAGAACGTGCCGGAGAACGCGCAGTATGATGATGATAACGCGCCGGGGATTAGTGGAGGTGCGGAGGATGTGCTGGTGATGGTTGAGGCCGTTCCAAATGATCTCGCCGGGTTTGTTTAGTTGTTTATTATTTTTTTTTTGTGAAAGTTATGAATTTTGTGTAGAAATGCAATTTCATAGGTATCGACGAAGAGTGAGGGGACGAGCGAGAGACGCGTTGGGAGTTTTCTGGCGCGACGCGTCGTCGCGTCAAATGTGTGATCTCACAATTCTTAAAACACCCGTGGTTTTCCATCTCTTTACACAAACACAAACCAGCGCACACACACGTGCGCACATCATAATGCCCGTTGAGTCATCAGAAAAAGCGAGCAAGACTCGAAATTCACTGCCTGGCGCAGGGCGGAAGGCGTCGGGGAGCGGTGCGAACGGAAGCACGAGTCGACGATCCAGCAGCCACAGCCGGGTGCGTGAGAAAGATGGGACGGCGCCCGCGACGAGTTTTGCGGCTGCGGTGCGTCGGAAATCACGAATGTCGTCGAGCTCGAAAGCAGTTAGTACGGAGGAGGAGGAGGAGGAGGAGGAGGAGGAGGATGTGATGGAGGTTGATGAGCCTGCAGGGGTTGACGGAGAGGGGGATGGTAATGGCGACAGGGACGCCGACGGAGACGGAGACTTGAATATGGAGATGGAGGAGGATGCGCCTACGGGAACGACAAGACTGCCGTTAGCAAGGATTAAGCGGATCATCAAGCTGGATGAGGATGTGCGGGCGTGCTCGAACAGTGCTGCGTTTGCGGTGACGGTAGCTACGGTCAGTTGTGGAGGTGGATGCGAGCGGGAGCATGAGCTGACAAGAAGCAGGAGATGTTTATTCAGTATCTGTGCGAGAAGGGTCTCGAGCTGTCGCGGGGCGAGAAGCGACGCACGTTGCAGTACAAGGATCTGGGTATGTCTGTCTGTCTGTCTGTTTTTTTTTTTTTTTTTTTTTTTTTTTTTTTTTTTTTTTTTTTTTTTTTTTTTTTTAATGAGTGGTGGGGGGGGGGGGGGGGGGGGGGGGGGGGGGGGGGGGGGGGGGGGGGGGGGGGGGGGGGGGGGGGGGGGGGGGGGGGGGGGGGGGGGGGGGGGGGGGGGGGGGGGGGGGGG
>JANIWG010000167.1:0-24511 GCA_030705025.1 Myxozyma udenii
GAATGTCTGGTAGTGGTATGGTGGGCTCGCTCACAAATGTCATACGAAGAACGAGTGCGCTTCGTCGGTCCCACTACGCGGGTTGTGCGCCGCGCTTGCATCTGATCTCTCCGTATCCGACGCGGAGCAGGCCGGCGGTCTTCTGGCTGGCGCTGGTGTGTGCTTGGGTATTCGTTATCCTGCTGCGTTCCGGCTGGCATGCATCGGCGCCTCATGAGGTCTGAGATATCTTGCGCCGTGGTCTCGTCGGTCTATGGCTTCCTGGACTGTGAATGCCGGTCAATGTGAGCGTGGGGGACTGGAATGCGCGCACTGATCCAGGTCGAGGAGTGGCTAGCAAGTGAGTGTCTGTTCAACACAGACATGCTCCGAGGAACAAAGGTCTGATTTTGGCTAAGGGGATTCGGGGGCTCATTTTCAGCAGATTCTTCTGCTTGACATGCTTAATGCATCAGTGGGGATCTGGGGGCTGGGGGGAAATGACGATCTTGGATGAGGTGCCAATCCTTGATCTGATCCTCCCTTTTTTTCTCAATGGATGTTGGGTGATCCTAACTGCCGTGGAGAGAATTTGACTAGTAGGAACATTTTGTGTAATAACTTCCTTTCAATAATCATTTATTTGTACCATTGTTTCCCTCGCGCGTAGCATGTATGAATTGTAGGTCGCGGACGGCTCATTTTGAACGCCGCGTGTCGGTTCACATCCATAACCATGACAGTGCGGCACTTTGTAAATTTCGTTGTCGAATTCAAGAAGAGCAAAGTATTCAACGCTAACTAAAAACTAAAAAGGCTGCACGCAGTTGATGATATGTGAGAGATTAAGCATAGAAGACTTATGTAACTTGTATTGTATAAAGGGCGCTCTCCACAATAAAAAACTCCAAAATCGACATCAACTGCCACACTCGATGCACAGAATCTAAATACCATCATGCGCTTTGTCTATTTCCATTCAAATCGTGACCAGATAAAAAAAAATGTTAGCTATACCCATTACCAAAAAAGTCTGCCGACATGGTTATTGATGGAGCTGCAAACGACGGCAATTGCAGACCGCGATCAGCTCAAATCATGCCGGTGTAAAGCGATCACCGCAATCAGCTTTATCATCGGATGCACTATATGGTTAGCGAAGATCTCAGTATTCGTATAGCGCTCGAGATGTTTGTCATAAACTATTCCGTGTCGAAGGCGTGAGCGCGGAAAGAGGCGGATTAATCCGCATGGCATGACCCGGAAGCTCGCTTAAAAGTCTGTTAGTTCATAGCAACGTATAGTGTAGGTATTCATGAGATCAACATCCACAGTGGATCTGCACTTTGGCTCGCAATTCACGCATTTATTTTTAACAGAAAAAGGATCGACTGTAGTTCTAAGCTGAAATAGGAATCCTCCGCGATTAGACCTCCCCCCCCTTCCCCAGCTTTTCTCAACACGGCACCCTCACAGCTTACAGCCCCTGACTTTCTAAACCTCGCAAACAAGCGAAGAGTAGTGGCCCTCAAAAACCGCTTGCGCGACCTTGAATTTTTTGACTGTTGATCAATAAAAGAACATCGCTTTGTTGCTCACTATTCTGGCTACTTCCAGTCAGTATTTACAAAGTCATATGGCCGTGCTTCATGGATAATCTCTGTCTTTCGCGCGTCGAGGATGGCATCGTCATTTGACCGTGCAAGTTCGTTCCATACTGATCTAGCTTTGGAGGCAGCTTGTAAAGACACCCATTTGATCTGTGCGACCTGAGAAGCTCGTAGCACGTTGCAGCATTGCAAAAGACGCAAAATTGCGCATAAGCTGTGAGGGGGGGTGGCAGTTGGGGAATTTTGTTCCGGACGGGGGGAAAAAAGGACTCTTACGTATCCGGCGCCTCAAAATCACCTGCTGGTTCAAAATATAAGGGCACGGGTTACACAAACACTGTTCGAGAGGGCCTGTACAACAGATTCAGACCTAAACTTCTGTAGCCACTGTACACAAGTAGCAAAGTACATGGTCCATTTTCATCGAGGAGGATTAGCTATACAGACGGTCTTCACATATGCTCTGGGAGGCCTGGGAGATGGTTCAGTGCCCACCCTAAGGCGTCGCTTTCGCTGATGTTTATAACTTCTTGGGAGCAGTGTTGATTTTAACGGCTTGCAACCTGCCTCAGCGAACCTGATCGTTTATCTGCAGCAACCCCAAAAGCCAACTTCGCCAGATGCTGAGGGAGGCGATTCTGCCGATGAGCGCGCAAGAGTTGCATCGTTCCGTTTCAGAGCCTCTCTATAATGAACACCGCGGTTGTCAACAATCGTGTAACTATTATACAACGGCAAAGTATGTTCCGCTGTACATGGTCAGAGTCCTGACTATGCTGTGATTGCCGCTGCACGCATCCCCACGTTCTTAAGAGCTCCCCAATTACAGACACGTCGCAAGTGAGAGTTGGCCCCGTGCGGCAGTCGGAAACACAATGTACGGTGTCGTTTCTGCGGAGATGTATCGCGCGCGTGCGACGATTTTTAATTAAAAAGCTATCACATCTTGCCTTTTCTGGAAAGTTCTCGCTGCGTGTGGATGTATGTTTAATGTAACTCTCGTATGATGATTGCAGGGCCACGAGGAACCCATGGAATTGGCATCGCGGGAAACAGAAACGCGTGACGGCAAAAGCTCTGTCCAAAAGGGGGTGTTTGCGAGAAACCGCCGAGAAAATAGCCAGCTGGACAAAAAATAAGGGCAGGGGTTGCTCAAATATCCGTGGGATACCGGAAAGTATGCTGTAAAAGGTCTAATTGGGACGCACGTGGCGCCGACTTGCTGAATCCAGGATCTCGTTTGCTCCATATCTGGCCTCAATCACGGCTTGCCCAGCACATACAGCAAACCTTCTTTGCAGCACTTGCAAACAAAAGCAATTTTTTGTGCTTCAAAGGGGTGAAATGCGAGAATTGGTGAATGTGAAATTTGGATTCGAAGACGCGCAGCTATACGTACGGCTTTAAGAGAGCCGCACGAGAAGACGCTGTCGGAGCTGCGCCCGGACTGAAATTCCGGGGTGCTGTTTCCGCCATATCCATGCTCTATACATACTAGTAGTTGTTGTCAAGCTTGAGTCCGTGACTGCCAAATAAAATAATGTGTGCTCAAAGGAAGTACAGAGTCGTATAGGCATGCAAACCCGGAAGACAGATCGTGGGTGCAGATGTACGTACGTACGCGTGCGAAATAAAGTGCACATGCCAGAAATAGATGTCACGCCACTGATAGGCGTACGTCGGAGTCAAGTCTCAGTGGGCGTACATGTACAGATGCTGATCATACAATGGAGCTTGTTCTGAGCCATATAGCTATAGCTACATATGCACATACCGCGTACCGCGTACACTCATCAACATATGACGTAAATACGTAGAGTGTTCAGCACAAGCAATATATATTATACAGATGCACATCGATTGTGTGCCTGCAACTATGTTGCGGTCAGGAGTGCAGTACGATAGCTGCAATCCGTGTACTTAGCCACCTCCTTGCTAGTCAAGTATAATTGCGCTCTTAATTTCATGCAATCAGTTGGAGGATTATAAATGCAGCTGCAACGATCGTATATGTATGCTGCTGCATAATAAACCGAGTGGGCACGCATATGGAGACAAATATATCTGCGCAATTACCTTGATTACGGTTTGAAGTGTGTCTGATGTGAGCGGAATTCAAAAAAGCCATAACTCATGTTTACATCAACGACAACCGGATCGTCGGATCTCGTTTGCAGCTCGATCTCAGTACGTATACATGACTACTTATTTCATACAAGCCACAGTTCGTTCTCGTATCTTGTCTCCAACCAGTCCAGTTTTGCTATAGATTTGCATCACAGCTCGTTTTAGCCTGACCCATCCATTTAAATTGACTTCACACAGCTGCTATCGCTGTGCTCAATCATTATCAATCGCATTTGTAGAAATACTGAGGAGATAGCTTTTGTGGTCTTCGCGTTGAAAGCAGGGGTCCCATGAACGGTGTCTTCCCCTGTGCTTCCCGTCTTGTCCGCTGCCTATGCAGTGATCACCATTGCTTTATGTACTTCAATGTGTAAGGCCACATTCATGCATATAGCGGGATCTTGGGTTGTCGTGCATTATATCTGGTCGTGTCATTCTAAAGTTAGACACATAGCGTGGGTTGTCGGTGAGACCAGAAGTCGATAATCAGATGCCGACAATTGATTACCGGTATATCACACCTGTAATCCTAGCTTTTAATTACTTCTGCCAACGACTTTACCGCCACTTATCTTCTATTTTTTTCAAAGAATGAGGCCTTGTTGCTCGTGCCTGTTTGTCGTATCGCACATAACGTGGGGTAAGCTATTGAGGGGATCGAACAAAGGCTGCTCAATGTAAGTACTTCGATAGTGGCACGGACCCAGAGTTTTGCACGATGCACAGCTACAGGGACACAATAAATACACACACGTACATAGTTTACGTCTCTGCCATCTGTCTGCTTCAAATCCGCACTGTACGGTACAGCACAAAAATGAACATTAGTTATCACTTTCGCTGCACTAAAGACCAGCACACAAGATTCTTTCCGGGCAGGAATCGCTCAATACATCTACATCTCACTCGACACAGCAAGTTCTCTCCACGGCAGTTAGGATCACCCAACATCCATTGAGAAAAGTGAAAATGGAGGATCAAATCAAGAGCTTGTGCACCTAGCTCAAGATCATCATTTCCTCCGAGCCCCCAGATACCCTCTTATGCGTTAAGCATGTCAAGCAGATTAATCCGCTGAAATGAGCCCTCGAATCCCCTTACTGAGCATAGTACTTGTATTCCTCGGAGCACGTCTGTGTTGAACAGGCACTCACATGCTAGCCACTCCTCGACCTGGATCAGTGCGCGCATTCCAGTCCCCCACGCTCACATTGACCGGCACTCACAATCAAGGAAGCCATAGACCGACGAGACCACGGCGCAAGATATCTCAGACCTCATGAGGCGCCGATGCATGCCAGCCGGAACGCAGCAGGATAACGAATACCCAAGCACACACCAGCGCCAGCCAGAAGACCGCCGGCCTGCTCCGCGTCGGATACGGAGAGATCAGATGCAAGCGCGGCGCACAGCCCGCGTAGTGGGACTGACGAAGCGCACTCGTTCTTCGTATGACATTTGTGAGCGAGCCCACCATACCACTACCAGACATTTGCGAGGAATGTGGGCGCGAGGCCTCAGTGTAGCCAGCGTTGAGGACGTTGATGGGAAGAAAGGGAGAAAGAAAGAAAGGAAACGACAGGGGCGGATGGGGGGGTTTATATATGTAAATTCTGAAGTGGGCGGGCGCGTGTGGCAAAACGCGTCGTGTGCAGCTTGGCAAGGTTACACAAATTTCGAGCGGGGTCGCTCTGCTGTGACGCGTCGCGTTATGATCCGCAACACGCATGCTTTTCCCTATGTTCTGCTGTATTTTGGTTCCTCTGATACTTCCATCGTTTTATTCAGTCAGATATGGTACAGAGGAGCGCAAAAAACGAACGGATTTGACGCGATATCAAGCGAGATTGTGACGCGTCGGCACAGCTTCTGTGATTCTTGTGCGAGGGTATCGTCTAAATACGGTATCTCTTCCGTCATTACGCGTACTGCAGAGGAGAACGCGTATAATGTTCTATGTGTCGCCGCGGTAATAGTGGCTCATGCATGTGATCGTACTTTTCACGCGAACGCGACGCGTCGAGTCATGCCGGTTTGGGAATCATTGCAACACGCTTAGGCCTGAACTAGAATTG
This sequence comes from Myxozyma udenii, assembly GCA_030705025.1. Taxonomy (NCBI): domain Eukaryota; kingdom Fungi; phylum Ascomycota; class Lipomycetes; order Lipomycetales; family Lipomycetaceae; genus Myxozyma; species Myxozyma udenii. The sequence goes on from JANIWG010000167.1 coordinate 5,792, forward strand.
CTCTTTGTTCAATGGCATCGCTCTGATCTCCATCCCCATGTCGCCATATCGATGCGTATATGCAATTGAATGGCTATACCGCTATAGAAGTCCAGCAGCTGCAGGGTGAGACTTTATTGATAAAGCAACTGATCGTGGGTACAGTATTTGAGAAAGCTTGTAGCTTTTTATCACCAATAAAACTTCTGCGCTGCAACCTTGATCTCTGGAGTCCAGACTCTATCTCGACACTCTAGATTTGAACTTGTCACTCCAACACTTGAGAACCTAGATTACCGGCAGTCCAACTAGACATTACAGAGTCTTGTGATGGGAGTGAAGAAATTGCTTGCGCTGTCGCTGCGCCGCTTGAAGTAGCACAGACACTGTGATGTCCACTTTACAATCTGGGCGATAGATCTACAAGTTCCATGCAAACTTTATGAAATGTGAAATTAAGTCTAGCTTATCTGCAAGCCAAAACAGCAAGTACAACATTAAACGTCGTAAAACACCCTGTAGCCTCCAGAATGTGATAAAACTTAGCACGTAAGTTCCTCAGCGTTTATAAGCTTCATCACTTCCATAGGTACTTCCTTGCGGCAAAAGCGTTCGAGCCATGGGTCGCATGATGATCGATGGTGTCATAATCGATCGTCCCATAACAGACTGAGCCATAAGTTCCTGGTATGTTTTAGGAGATCCAGTTTCTCTGTTCCAGGCCGGACGTGGAAGTGGACCTCGAGTACTTTCGACAGGCTTGGAAGTGCTGATCTGTTCTGCGGGAGGGTTCATGTCGAGAAATGAGTCCATAAGATTGAGAGTACAGGTCTCTGCCAAATTAGAGTCGTCAACGGTATTTCCCAAGTTCTTCTGGCTGTCAGCAAGAGTGACTTTCACGGTGGTAGAAGAAGACATGATGCTGGCAAAAGTGAAGACCGACGGTGACTTCCGGTGAGTCGCTGAAATACTGCAAAGCTAAATGCATTAGTAGGTCAGGCCCCCAGAGAATCAGTTTTTATGTAGTTTCAAGTTGACGAAATGTGACGATATGTGATATACGTCCTGGTGGGGTATTAACCACGTGGGGAAAGCTGCGAAGTGACGCGTGAAGCGGAGACCGCACGCCAGACAACCTGACTTCAATCTGCAGTCATATATCGTCATTTTAGGAGTCAATCTTCAGCCATGCAAAATTCCATTGCACGATTCAGCTGAAATGCTCCCTTATTTGAAATGTTGTGCGCATAAAGCTCCCAGATGCGCTGAAGACGTTGAAATTGGTTTTTGTTCGTGTGGCTCGCGCCGTAGCGTCACCGTAGTCCATAAACATCCCTCACTTAAAGCGCGTCAAATCAGCCCAATCATAACGTAATTCTGATTTTCGAGTCTCTGCTGCAATACCAGACATGAGAATTCTTTTTGATAGTGCAATTAAAGACCGCGATGATACGTGAGTCATGAGTCATGCTACTCGTTCACTTGTTGAATGCTGTGATGACGCGTGTGACGCGTGATGCTCTTCAGATCATCTACCCTACACTTCAATGACAACTACCCATACTATCCAATAAACGGAATAACTTGCGGAGAACTTTTTATATTACAGCATGTAGCCACCTAAAAGATGCAAGCACTATATACATTCAATTTTGCACGCCAATCACATAGGTTTAGCGCTCTTGAGAATATCCAAACCTCGAAGCGAAAGTACGTACTCGCGCACTTCATCCTCACCAGCCTCTGGATTCTCAAATTGATACTCGACAATCATATTTTGTACAGATCGCAACCACGGACCACCTTTGAGTTGTAGCAGCTTCATAACAGCGTTTCCCTAAAATCTGTTAGTTATGGAATCGTGAAGTAGATAAAGTTGACGTACATCGAGAAGTGGAGTCACACTCCAGGCGTCTGAAAGCTTGTCTGCGATGACTCGTTCAACAACGGCTTGGTATGCAGCAAGAATTTTCTCGCGCGCAGCAGAGTTCTCAAGGATCGCGAACGCGCAGGCACAGAATAGCGATGCACGCCAGTTAGCCCCGGCTTGCCTGATCAAGAGTCCTACATGATCACGTCAGTCCATAATTGCAACCAACCAAACCAAAATAGCACATACCCAGCTCCTTCCTCGCATGACTTGACTGCATAACAACCGCATGCGTAGACTCCAACGCTGCCGCAATACTCGACACATCTGTCGCGACCGCGCTCGGAAGCTTGATCGTATCCCGAATAATCATGAAAACAGCAGGTTCGCTTCTTCGTTTTTCGCGTATAGTGCTGATACGGTAAGGATACAGTGCTGCAAAGAGGAATACGATTCGTTTGACGTGGGCGTCCATATCTGGTAGTAAGTTTCCCGGAAGCGAAGCAATGACGTCGAGCATGTCGGAAACGTATGTAGCATCAGTATCTGGCGCCGGAGTTGCTTCAGTTAGTGGTGCGAAAATCGCGTCGACGAGGCTCGTGTCGTTAATCAGACGAAGTGCACGCATTGGGTCTGGGCCAGAAAGCATTTTATCAACTTCCACGCCGATACGCTCACGGCTGATCTTTTCCTTCAACGCTACTTTAATCTCAGGATCCTTCATCGCGGTATACGTGCTCTCTGCGATCTGAAAGTTATACCGACTTGCAAAGCGCAACAGACGAAGAACTCGAAGCGGGTCGTCTTGAAATGTCTTTAACGGCTCGAGTGGTGTGCGGATACATCCATCCTGTAAATCTTGTAATCCGTGGCCCGTGAAATCCTCAACTTCTTGCGTCTGGAGATTGTAAAACATAGCGTTGATAGTTGCGTCGCGACGAAACGCGTCTTCCTCAGGTGTTCCGAATCGCTTAAGTCCAAATTAGCCTTTAGTTTCATAAAACATGAATTTCAAGCATACCATTGTTGGAATCCGACTACTTTCAGTGTATTCCTCGCTTCGCAGATTGACGAGATCGACGTCAAGTCCGTACAGAGTAGTCGTTGTCGTTTCCAGATGCTTGCTCTTATCCGGATTCATCTCAATCTTTGCTAACCCACGCATCGCACCATTAATGCCATTTTTCCGCACGTAGTCCGCCAACCGCGTCGCAAAAGTATACCCCGTCATCCGGTTGATCCCCACATCGATATCATGGCTCTCCTTTCCAAGCAATTTATCACGCACCCAGCCGCCTGTGAATCGGAGAACAAGAGGTTCAGATGGCGGTTCCGGTGCTGTCGCATCTTGCGCATCAAACGCACTCGCAGCCGACACAAGAAGTGAATGAATCCGTTCCTCGGTCTCGTCGAGCGTGATAGCTCGCACCATTTTCGTTGATCCTGGAAGTACAACAAGTCCGGTTTTGAAAGGGATATATGGACCGCGTTTGGCGCGGCGTTTGGCGGATTTCGACGATTTCGGTGAGGTGGAAATCGCACGCTTCAGAGTTGCAAACGGCTGTCGAGATAATGTCGGAGAAGACATTCACGTGTTCATTGCTTGAACTAGCTGAGTGGAGGATGTTTGCAGTTGTTTTTGGTCGACGATGATGGGATCGGTGAGATCCAGTTTGTATGATACACGCGCCGCATGATTCCATCTACTTTTCCGACGCCTGATAACTGATACAACGTGGAAATGCCAACTACATTCTCACGTCATCTCTACCTGACTGCAAAAGGACAGCACTGGAAATAAACTGGTTACATACATGGCATATCATAACTGAAAACAACGACGCGGTGACTGACACAGAAAGTGCGACTACCTGTCTTTAATGTCGCGTCCCGCGAGAATCTTGTGAACAATTAACTAGTTGATTAAAGAGTATAAACTAAACAAATCTTGAAATAAAACACCGAGACACCTCAAACATTTAACCGCTCACTAACCGACCGCTGCTTCTTGCCTATTCCAGCAGGTACTGGGATTCGTTTTTTGGCAACCACAAGACTCTCGTTCTCCTTGCCTCCGCTGAACACGCTTCCAAGTTTCCGACTCCACGACGTTCTCCGAGCGTTATTTGACGAGTTTTCAGGAACTTCGGGAATAGTTGACTCGTATGGTCGTAAATCATCCTCGGAAATGACACTAGACTGACCTGATTCTTGAAGAACCGGACGCACTGGCGTTGAGAAAGACTCTTCTGACATGACGTTGAGAACATGGGCTGTCAACCGCTTTTCAAACTCGAGAGCTCGCGACTCAAGATCAGACAGTTGTGCAGACCGGGACGTAAGAAGAGCGCTCATTGAAGCCACTTTGGCTTCAACCGCAGCCTTCTCCTTGCGAAGCGCCTCAATATCCTCTTGCAATGCCGATTTTTCACTCTGCAAAGACCGCACGTCACTCTCAGCGGAAGATTTCAAAATCGTGTCACGTAGACCATGGAACATGTCCTGCAAAGTACTGGTATCCTTAAGTATAGCATCTAATTTTTCATGACCTTGTAACTCTGACTCTAAGTTCGAATCACTTCGCGCAGCCTCAAAGGTTTTGAGATCCTCGATTGCCTGAAGGACTTTCTCTGTACTTGAAGCAGTCGCTGTGGTAAGTGAAGAGGTGGATTCGGCATGTGACGTCGTAATGGACTTGAAGTTTTCGGCGTGCGACGCTGCAAATGATGTGACAGCATCGGCAACAGCCTTGAGTTCCGTTTGAATGAGCGCGATCTGTTTGTTGGTTTTGATCTGTTCCTCATTACTGCTCTTGGACTTTGTGTCGTTGACGGCAGCAACAGTTGAAGAGAATTCTGTGCTGAGAGTGTTGATCTTGTCGAGCACCTGTACCAGAGTACTTGACGTAGACTTGACGCCAGTGTTAAGCTCACTAAACTGCTTTTCACTTAGTTCGCTAACACCGCTGACCTTCTTAAGAACCTGCGCAAGCGTGCTCGAAGTAGATCCGACACCACTGCTGATTTCCTTGAACTGCTTTTCGCTGACATCGTTCGCCGCATGGACTTGCTCAAGAACCTGCTTGAGGGTGGTGGAAGTCGACTCAGCGCTGGTCTGTAGAGCTTGGTATTGTTTGCTGTTTGCTGCGCTGCCTGTGTTGACCGTTTCAAGTACTTGCGTAAGTTTGGAAGATGCGGACTCAGTGTTTGTGCTGATTTCTTTGAGCTGTTTACCGCTAGCATCGCGTGCAGAGAAAACCCCTTTGAGCATATCTTCAAGCGCCTTCGACGTTGCCTGCGCGCTAGATTCGAGCTGCTGATATTGCTTGTCATGTGAGCTGTTGGCGGCCTCGAGTGTGGAAAGTATTGTCGACAAGGCTGTGGAGGTTTGCGTATCGTCTGCAGAGCTGCCGGAAGAGGCTGCCATAGATGTGAGCTGGGTGTTGATTGACTTTTGCATGTCTTGCAGACTGTTTTGCAATTCCGAGACTGAGGCAGCAAGGGCTTTGTTGTTGTCGTGTTGAACGATCTGGTCGAGTCTGCGTGAGATCGAGGCAGTGTTTTTGTCCAGCGCATTTTGTACTGCTGTAAGAATAGTAGCGAGCTCTTTGACCTGTGAAGCATTTGTTTCGACGATATTGCTGACACGGAGCATTTCGTCGATCTTATCCTGGGATGATTGTGCGATTTCAAGAAGCAAGTCTGATTTTTGGGAGTTACTGATGGAAGCAGAGCTGCCGTCGTCGACAAGCTTGCTGAGACCTCGCATGATGGATAAGTTTTGCTGGGTCATTTCGGAGACTTGGTTCATGAGCGTGCGCATGCCGTCGACACTGGAGGCGACTTTGCCAACGGCTTCTTCGACGCGCAACGAGTCGCCATTGGGAAGTGATGTGGGCTGTGATTTCGATGATGCCTGGATGTTGAAATTCTCGAGAGCTTTAGCGACTTCGTCCATTTGATGGGAGAGTAAGATTTCTGAAGAGTAGACCTTGTCTCTGAGGGTTCCAATTTCGCCCGCATTGTCCTTTGATCTTCGAAGAATGCCCTCGACGGAATGTGCGGTTGCTTTGTTTGTGGATTCCGAGGCCTTTGTGATTTCGTAGATGAGGGAGATCTGGTCTTGGATTTGTGCGAGGAGACGAGTGAGGTCATCTGGGGATGGGGCTGGCGGGGTGGATTCATGGCCGCGGAGGAAGCTGCGGACGGGGGAGCTGGGGCGGGATCGGGAGGAGGTGGAGGGTAAGGCGAATGTTGTACCGGGACGAGAGGACATGACGGGGGAGTCTGGATTGAGGGGGAGAGGAGGGGGTCGCCTGTCGGGGTCGGAAGAGTCCCACCTGGAGGGAGGGAGATGTTAGTGTTTGCCTGGTATAGGGGCAATGAGGGGAGAGACGGACATTGGCTGGCTGATGGAGAGGGAAGAGTCGGAGTGCTTTAGCCGGGAGGGAGAGCGCGACATTTGGGGGGTTGTTGTGGGGTGTGTGGGGTGTTAAGGGTGTGCGAAACGGTGAACTGCAGTTCGATCAATATACGGACATGTGAGAGAGAGGGGCTGTTTACGCGGCGCGTTGGGAGAATGCTGGATTGGGACGAGGCGCGCGTTGCCAGGACAACGGGAGCGTGCGGCTGAGGAGAGCTGTGGTTAGGGCTGCTCAGACCTAGGGAGCAGATGTAGGGCAGAACGCAGTCACGCGTAGGGCACGACTGCCGCCGCAGAGAGTTCCACGTGACTGCTGGGAGTGCGGCGCGGCTGACCGCCAGGGCGGAGGAGCTCGCGGCGCTCGCGGCTGACTTTGTTGCTCCTCTCTACAGAAAACTCACCGCCCGAACCGCTCTCGCATCGCCAGATCCTCTCCACAACACCACCGCACAAATGGGTTCCAAGTTCCTGAAGCAGGGCAAAGTTGGTGAGTGGTGATTTGATTTGATTTGCGTCGTGTTCGCCGGTGTTTGTTTGCTAACCGCCTCTTTTCTCTCTCCAGCCATCGTCACCAACGGCCGCTACGCCGGCAAGAAGGTCGTCATCGTCGCTCCCCAGGACAACGGCACCAAGAGCCACCCGTTCGGCCACGCTCTCGTCGCCGGCGTCGAGCGCTACCCGCTCAAGGTCACCAAGGGCATGGGCGCCAAGAAGGTCGCGAAGCGCTCGAAGGTCAAGCCTTTCATCAAGGCCGTCAACTACAACCACCTCATGCCCACCCGGTACACTCTCGAGCTCGACTCGCTCAAGGGCGTCATCTCCAACGACACCTTCAAGGAGCCCTCCCAGCGCGAGGACGCCAAGAAGGTCATCAAGAAGGCCTTCGAGGAGCGATACCAGTCCGGCCGGAACAAATGGTTCTTCACCAAGCTGCGCTTCTAGACGTGTTGTCGCCAAAAAGTTGTTTGGGGGGGTTTTCGCCTGGGTATAGTATCATAATATAAAATGTATATTCTTCTTCTATGCATACAATCTGTGTAACAGTACCATTCCAATGACAAGAATCAAACATGAACGAAAACAAACGCAAACGCAAAACATGCACTTTTGTCTTCTAATATATAAACACTAACACACCTACTCCTTGATCGCAACGCCCACAATGTGCTTCTCCCGCTCCTTCTGAAACGGCATGCTTCCCTTCTTTGACCGTTTCCGCATGTTGTCCTCCTTGCGCTTGATACTCTCGAGCTGCGTGCGCTTGCTGTCCTGCGCGCTCTTGACCGCCTTGGGCAAGTGTCTGTGCCTGCTGATTCTGCGCATCTCGGGCATGTCTTTGTATCGCTCCTTCAGCGCAGCATCGTATTCCATCCGCACCCGCTGTCGCGCAGACTTAACTCCTGTCCGCTCCGCCGCGTTCGTCCGCCAGATTCGCACATTGCCCTCGTCAGATCCACTCAGAATGTACTTTGAGTCCATCGTAAACCGCACCGCCATTACTCGCTGCATCCGCTTCGTGTGGTACACATCCCGTGAGTGTCCTGACCGCGCAGGGAATATTCTGATCGTGCGGTCGTAACCAGCTGTGACTAGCTCTTGTCCCGTAGGCGAAAAGTCCACGTCCATCACGGCGGCAACGTGGTCCTTGTACACTGTGAGTGCGCGCGTGAGCTTGCGCATGTCGTATAGGTACACGTTGTTGTCTTCGTTCGCGGCCGCAAAGTTGAACGCCTCGATTGGATTCCACGAGATCGCGTTCGTGCGCATAGCGGTGACTAGCTTTTGCACTGGCGCGTTGGACCGCACGTCGTGAATCACAATCGACCGATCACTACCTGCAGACGCAATGACTGACTGCTCGACCTGGTTGAACTTGATTGTCGTCACGTTATCCGCACCCCACGACAGATCCGCAGTCGGCTTCGTCCGATTCAGATCCCACACATTCACTGTCGCAGACGACGTGGCAAACATCGACTCGGACCGATGGAAATCGATACCTGTGAATCCGCTTGCGCCGAGGAACGTCTTGACCGGTTTGTTCTCGCTTGCGTGGACATCCCATAACTTGACTGTGTTATCCAAACTGCACGAAAGCAGCGAGCTTCCGTCGGCGGTGATCGTGACGCCCTTGACAATACCCTCGTGCGCTTTGAACGACGCAGTCTGGTCTCTCGTCGTGAGATCCCAGAACTTGATCACGCCGTCGCCACTTCCACTTGCCGCCGTGTTGAGATTCCGAGGATTCTTCGCGACAGTGTACACGCCGTCCACATGTCCATGCCCCAGTTGTCCCACAAACGGCATCGCAAACACACGCTCCAACTTGGTCGCGTTCAACGCGCGTGTGTACTCGCGCGCACGCTCGAACGGATGAAGCGACGGGTCGAGATTGCGCTGGACACGCGACGTCTCGGTGCTTCGCGCGGGGAGATACACGTCCGACGACCTGCTCAGTGTTTTGATTTTCTGCTCGTCAGCATAGTTATCAGATGATCAATAGCTAAATAAATAAATACTCACCATTTTTGTTTTTGATACAGAACTTGATGAGATGTATGCTCGAATACGGTAGTTGTGGGCAATTAGAGAGCCGAAAAATATTCCCAAGCCATCGGGCTAGGGCTGATCCCGCCGCGGAAGGATCAAAACACAACCTCGACAGGGCGGATTTCTCGACTGCTTCAAGAGACGTTTTGAGTAAGGCGAAATGGGCGTAAAAGGGTGAGTTTTTTGTGCTTATTTTGAAAAGAGGTATGCTGATAAAGCTTGCAAAAGGCTGTTTAAAGAAAAAGAGCTTGTCGAGCGCGGCAAATGCGTGCGTAAGTGCCGCCGTGTTTACACCTTGAGATTTCATTAACGTGTATAAGGCACCATCGACTTCTCGCATTCGTTCGTCACGACACAAAACCGACGGCCGCGAATTGCGATCGACGCGCAAGGCTGGCTTTTCCGCAATTTCGTGTCGGTCACGACGCGTCCGGCCGACGGCGCCGCCGCCGTCGTGGACACCGAGATTGGCGACCCGCCGTCGTCACAGCCGTCGTCACAACCACGCTCAGTGGGCAAAATAGATCACACTGTGACCCAGCTGCTCGAGTTTCAACGACTTGGATTTGATGCGGTGTTTGTGTTTGATGGAGATGAAAAGCCACGGCTGAAGCGTGATAGAGTTGTAGGAAGCTCGATTTCGCATCCAGAGCAGCAGCGCGCGATCGAGTGGATTCAAAAATGCGGGTTTGAATGGATGTATGCGCCAGGAGAGGCGGAAGCACAGTGTGCGGCCATGCAGCGAGCGGGGATGGTTGACTATGTGATGTCTGACGACTCTGATGTGTTTATGTTTGGCTGCACGAAACTCGTGACGATTCCAAGTCTCGTCAAACCAAGCGAGGTGGACGGGTCCAGCGGTAGATTGAAAAGCGATGTTCGCGCGATGATGGTGTATGACCTAGACGCACAGCCGTTGCCGTGGATGAATCGCGATAACCTTGCGTTGATTGCGATTTGTATTGGGGCAGATTACGACACAAAGGGTGTGGGCACCATTGGCATGGGATATGCTATGCCGCTTGCGCGGGCAGGGTTTGGCGAGAAACTTGCAGCGACGAAGTTTGAAGAGGGCGCGATTGCAGACTGGAGAAGTGAGGTCGAGGCACGGCTTAGGGATAAGACGCTTCCAGGTGCCACGCGTGGGCGGAAGAAGTTTGAGTTGCCAGAGGAGTTTCCGAATCAAGCAGTGTGGAATCTGTACCGGTATCCAGTAGTGGATGTTGGGGTGCGGCCGCAGACGAGTGAAATGGACGTTGATGAGGTGGTGAGGTATACGGATGCGCGGTACGGACTTGGGTTTTTCAGAGAACGGTTTTTGCCTGCGATGGTTTCTGTGAGGGTGTTTAAAAGGGATAATCGGTTTGTGAAAGCGGTGCTGAAGGACAAAACGGATTTGTTTGACGGGAATTTGGTTTTGGTGCTGGTGCAGGTGCATGCTGAGATGATGCTAACTGCGCCGATAGTGGAAAGCGACGGCGATGACGAGGACGACGACGACGAACTGCTTCGTTTAACGAAGGATGTGACGCCGGCGGAAGCAGAGACAGATGCGGACTCAATGGATGAAGATACGAGTAAATCGACACTGAGGCTACTGCAACCGCTAGAGCGCGTTTGGATTCCACTGCACATAGTCGAGCGATCGTCGCGTCTGAGTCGGTTATACTCGGCGATGCTGCACGCACAAGTACCGCGGGAGGAGAAGCCACGCAAGCAGCGCAAGCAGCGGGAGAGATCAGGTCCGCCGGTGGGGAACAGCCAGATTTCAGATTTCTTCAAGCCGGTCAAGAAACGCACGCCGCCGCCGCCGCCGCTGCCGCTGCCGGCTTTGCGCAAGCCACTTTCGCCGTTGGCTGCGGTGCCGGATGTGCCGTATGAGCAGCAGCAACGGGTGCAGATACAAAGACGGAGGCAGAATGAGAGGAGAATGTTTGACGGTGAAACAGCGACTGAGCAGGATTTACCGTCGTCGCCTCCGTCGTCGCAGCAGTTTGCGGGTTCGATTCCATCATCGCCTTTACGACCGTCGTCGCCATTACGAAGTCCGTCGCCACGCGCGACGAAAGCGACGCGGGTATCTGCAGCGTATTTCTCGTCGTTTACAAAGACGCCGGAGAGAACCAAGCCGGAGAATGTGAGGGTCAACGGCGGGGAGGATATTGTAGACTTGTCGTCGTCGTCGTCGCCGGTGGCTGAGTTGGATGAGATTGTTGCGACTGTGCGGGCGGCGCGGGCGGCGAGAGCGGCGAAAGATGCGAAAGAGGCGAGAGTGAGACGGGAGAGGAAGACGATCACGATATCTGACGAGGAGTAGGAGTTTGTATTTATTTATTTATTTATTTTTTGATGGAGTTGGAAACTAGTTAACCAGTTACAAGTATTAAGTAGTGTTGGCCATGTCGTGCCTCGGAACGCGCGGCGCACCGAAAAAAATCCAACCTCCGAAAGTCGACATCGCGGATTGTTCTGCTGCGGTTTACACTGTTTTTTTTCACATCCTCCACCACCACCACTACACGACCGCCGTTGAGCAGCAGCAGTAGTAGACAATGGCGTGCAGCAGGAGTATAGTGTCTGCGCTGGGTGCGCGAGTGGGCGCGTTGAACGCGTTAAAGACGACGGTTGCGAGCACGGGGGGCCCGACGACGGTGGCTGTGCGGCAGTACTCGCGGCAGCGGTTGACAAACAAGGATCTTGCGGACATTCACGCGTCGCGGGCGCCGTATATCGAGACGAAAAAGTACATCAAGACGATGAAGATTGGGGAGAACGACAATCCGATTTACGGGAACTTTGCGCCTGTCGTGCGGCAGATTCTGGGAGCGCTCGGAAGTAGCCATCGGCTTGCGGTGACGCCGCCGACAGTGGACGAGGCGGTGACGGCGCAGGGGGTGGAGCAGGAGCGGGTGGTGGATAATGGGATTGTGATTGGGCGGATTGGATACGGGCTTTCGGACGCGCAGCTGGAGGTGTTGCTGAAGAAGTTTGCGAGCGAGGAGGCGGCGGGGAACGTGGAGGGCGATGTTGCGCGGCGGCAGGAGATCATTCGACGGATGCTGAGTTTGAACCGCGCGAGCATGGCGTCGTGGAGACGTCAGATCATGCGGAACATGATGACCGAGTTCGGGCTGCACGAGTACGATACCGGGTCGCCTGAGGCGCAGGCTGCGGCCGCGACGGTGGATATTCTGGTCATGGCGGAGCATCTTCGGCATCATCGGGGAGACCAGTCGGTGCAGCGCCGGCTGACGATCAGGATCCAGCACAGGTTCACGGTGCTCAAGTATCTGCGACGGATCTCGACGGCGCGGTATGCGCTGTGCTGTTCGAAGCTGGGGCTGAGTGATCATGTCGTGATGAAGGAGTTTCGGTTTACGAGACGGTACATTGATGAGGCGTGAATGTTTGTACATACACATTATATAATATTATATACATGAAGAAGTTAGTAAGTTTTGAGCTTGCGAGCGAGGTCGCGCTGTTTTTCGAGCGCGGAGATCCACGGCTCTGCGGTGTGGGGGTCTGCTGTGGCGTCGGGCAGGATGCTCCAGAACTCACCGCCGACGCGGGCGAGGGACTGTGATGCGTAGATGACTTGGAGATAGAGCGCGGTGACGGTTGCTTTGTCGGCGACGAGAGGGAGAGTGGTGTCGATTTCGGACTTGAGGTGTTGGGTGGCGGAGTGGATGAAGGAGGAGAGCAATTGCTCGCCGGGGTCGATTGGGGCTGGCGCGTCGGCTGGCGTGTCGGCGTCCTTGGGGAAGATGGAGCGGAAGGAGATGACGGCGGCAAAGATGTACTCGCGAAAGACCTCGACGTAGCGCTTGAGGAACTTTTCGGCGAGGGGTCGGAGAGGCTCGAGGGCGGCGAGCTGGTTCTTGAGGTGGATCATGCGCGAGAGGAGGTAGATGTGCTGGAGCTCGAGGTCGGCGTTTCGCTGGGCCTGGAACGCGGGGAGGCGGCGCAGGTAGCTGATGACCTTGATCGCCGTCGGCGGCTGGATGGAGTCGCGGAGCAGCAGCAGCAGCGAGGACGTCATCTCGAGCAGGGCGGCGTCGACGTCGCGCTGGACGGAGTCGACGACGTGGATGCCTTTGTAGCGGATCGACAGGCGGCGGACGTGGCCGACGAGGTCGAGGGCCTCGGTGTAGTATCCGTTGTGCACGCAGTTGAGCACGAGCGCGGGCAGCTCGAGGATGTCGTGGATCTTGCCCGCGTTGGCGAAGAGGACTGCCGAGCGGGCTCTGTCGGTCGCGGAGGCCGCGGGCGCGAGGGCGAGCGCGTCGGTCTGCAGCGCGGGCACCGCGGCGTGCGCGAGCGGCGGAAGCGTGTCGGCGAGCGCGATGTACTTTTGCGCAAAGGTCTCGAGGGTCTTGGACGTCGCGATGAGCTGCTCGCGCGACGAGCTCGCGAGGGTGGTGAGCGCGCGGTCGGCGGACTGGCGGCTGCTCGCGAGGGCGTGGGCCTCGGAGGCGAGGACCGCGGCGGGGAGCGCGCGCAGGTGGCGGAGGTACGCGTCGGCGGCGGCGGCGAGACGCGTGTCTCCGCGCAGACGCGCGAGCACGTCGGGCGGGAGCGCGTCCGCGAGCGCGTCGACGAGCGAGTCCATTTGCGGAGGGGCGTAAACAAACAAAAGAAAGCCGAATGCGGAAATGCCAGCAAGGCGCTGCAGACGCGATATGGCAGAACTGCCCAAAGGGGACAGATTGCGGGGTTAGGGCTTTTGTGCTATCGCCTATCTTCCTGCACACGCTGTCCTCGAGAGGGCGGCCTCGAGCGAAAACTCTCGCTTCCGGCCGCCGTCCTCGACCCATCTTCCGCACCTTTTTTCCGCCTTTTTCGACCCCACAAACCGTCGCGTCAGAAACAATGGAGGGCGTGTTCTTCAACGGAAACAAGTGCGTGTTTGCGTCCTGCTTTTTTTTTTTTTTGACCCGAAACGACCCAGAACTGACCGACTTTGCAGCGGCTACATCGAGGGCATTGTTCGCGGCTACCGCTCGGCGCTGCTCACCTCCGCCAACTACGCCAACTTGACCCAGTGCGACTCGCTCGAGGGTGTGTATTCTTTGTTTGTTTGTTGTGGTGTCGCGTCGTGTGCAATTGAGTCGCGCGTCTTGTCGCGCGTCTTGTCGCCGTCGTCAGCGTCGCCACCGCGTCCTCTCCTCGTCCTCCACTAACACGTTCACCCCTCCCAGACCTCAAGCTCCAGCTCTCCGCCACCGACTATGGCAACTTCCTCGCCAACGTCCCCGGCGCGCTCTCCACCTCCATCATCGCCGAAAAGGCCAACGAAAAGCTCATCGAGGAGTTCCGCTACATTCGTGCCCAGGCCGTCACTCCCCTCTCAAAGTTCATGGACTACATCACGTACTCGTACATGATTGACAACGTCGCCCTCCTCATCACCGGCACCCTCCACGAGCGCGACACCCACGAGCTCCTCGAGCGCTGCAACCCCCTGGGCTGGTTCGAGTCCCTGCCCGCGCTCTGCGTCGCCACCAACGTCGAGGAGCTCTACAACACCGTCCTCATCGACACCCCGCTCGCGCCCTACTTCAAGGACTGCCTCTCCGCCGCCGACCTCGACGACCTCAACATCGAAATCATCCGCAACACCCTCTACCGCGCCTACCTCGAGGACTTTTACGCCTTCTGCCAGACCCTCCCCGTGCCTTCCAACGAAATCATGACCCGTCTGCTCGACTTCGAGGCCGACCGCCGCGTCATCAACATCTCCCTCAACTCCTTCGGCACCGAGATCACCCGCGACGAGCGCATGCAGCTCTCTCCCAAGTTCGGTCTTCTCTACCCGTCCGCCACCGAGGCCCTCGCCTCGGCAGACGACATCGAGCAGGTCCGCATCACCGTCGAGGCCGTCGGCGAGTACAAGGGCTTTTTCGACACCAGCAACAACAAGTCTCTTGAGGACCACTTCTACCTCCGGGAAATGGAGCTCTGCCGTGCTGCGTTCACCCAGCAGTTCACCTACTCGGCCATCTGGGCGTGGGTCAAGGCCAAGGAGCAGGAAATCCGCAACATCACATGGATTGCCGAGTGCATTGCCCAGAACCAGAAGGAGCGCATCCAGAACTACATTTCCGTGTTTTAATCGGGGGGGCTTTTGTTGTTTGTTTTCTGTTTTCTTTTTTCCTCTTGCGAAAAAAAAAATAATGCCCCTTATTTTTGTCATTGAATCTGCTGTTCTTTTTTTTTTTGTTTTTTTTGGAGGTATAATTTGGTAGCAGCGATGTGAATAGTTTCTTTGTAGGAAGCGAGTAATCTGAGAGTGAGAGTGAATAATACATATAGTAGTGTAGACTGGGACCAA
This sequence comes from Myxozyma udenii, assembly GCA_030705025.1. Taxonomy (NCBI): domain Eukaryota; kingdom Fungi; phylum Ascomycota; class Lipomycetes; order Lipomycetales; family Lipomycetaceae; genus Myxozyma; species Myxozyma udenii. The sequence continues at coordinate 20,947 of JANIWG010000167.1, forward strand.
CCAGAGCGCGTCTAGAAGACCGCCGCGCCGGCCATCGCGATATCAGAAATCCCCCACACTCACCACCCCCTTCCCCCCCATTGTCCCCTACTGTGCAATGTACGATCCGCTCGCAATCACGTATCCGCCAGCCATTGAGGCACTGGTCGTGCGCTTCTGCGAGCTCGTCCATCTTTCCGCGCTCTCGCCGCATCTCCACGAAGTCGTGCTCGCCTTCGCCCTCTACCAGGGCCTCTTCCTCCTCGGGCCCTGGTTCGGCTCGTTCGTGCCCGCCTATAAGACCCTCAACACCCGCACCCGCATCAACTTTGACATCCACATCGTGTCCTTTGTCCAGTGTCTTGTCATCATCGGCCTTGCGTTTCCCGCCTTCTTCGACGACGAGCTCGCAAAGGATACGCTCTTCGCCTACTCCCCCTACGGCGGCCTCGTCTACGCCTTTGCCATCGGCTACTTTGCTTGGGACACTTATGTCTCTGTAAAGTACATCAATTGGTTTGGTGCGGGCTTTGTCCTCCACGGCGTCGCCTCGTTCTGCGTCTTCACCCTCAGTTTCGTACGTTCCTTCTCTCCCTCTCCTCAAGTCCAACACTGACATCCGCAGCGTCCGTTCCTCATGTACTACGGGCCCTTCTTTCTCATGTTCGAGCTCTCGACTCCGTTCCTCAACGTCCACTGGTTTTCCGGCCACCTTCCCGCGAGCCAAAACATCCCCGAAATCGCACAGACCATCAACGGCGCACTCCTGATCCTCGTCTTTTTCGGCTGCCGTATCGTTTGGGGATGGTACAGCGTCATCAAGCTCGCCATCGACTTCTACACCCGTCTTGACGAAATGCCACTTTGGCTTCCCTCGTTCATCCTCATCGCAAACATGTCTCTCAACTCCCTCAACATCCTCTGGTTCTCAAAGATGATTGCCGCCGTCAAGCGGAAACTCGCCGCAAACAAAAAGGGCCGTGATGATAAGCCTGATTTGCTGATGGAGGAGGAAGACGTCAAGGGTCACAAGATGGAGTAGGAGTAGTCGCATCATCGTAGAAAGAAATTTCAGAAAAAAAAAAATAAGTCATGTACATTTAGTCTATAATACAACAATCATCACAGATCAAACGTTCCTGTAACAGTCTTTGCTTTCTTCGCCCTTCTCCTCTCGCTCACCAAATCCTTCCAATCTTCCTCCTGTTCACTTTCACTACTACCACTACCACCACCTTCATCCGCTCCCAACCGCGCAACCAACTTCGCCTGACTCGCATGCTCCTTCCGTTCTCGCCGTGCTGCCCGCTTTTCCTTCCTCTCAGACTTGCCGCTCCACGCTGCATTCGACAATTTTTCCGTCTTTGCCTTTACAGCTTCACTCTTCACTTCCGCTGCCGCTGCTGCCGTCGCCGCGGAAGTCGCAAGCTGCTCAACCCGCGCTTGCTCAAGCTTACTACTCTTATACCCGTACTTGTCCATATCCACTTTTTCCAACCACCCATCACTCGGCATTTCCTCACCGCCTCGTTCTTTTGCTGCTCGTATCTCAGGCATATTCGGTAACCTGAACAAACCATACGCGCGCGCAAGAGCAACGTACTCTAGTTCTGTATGTCGAAAAATCGAAGTGAGTGTGTGTTTAGTGTAGAATCGAACATACGATACGTAAGCTTTGATGGCCTGGTCATGATGTTCTCGCGCTTCGTGCATCCAGTCCCGAAGAACTTTGGTAAACTTGACAGAATCGGTGCACGACGGGACTGATGCAGGTTCAAGCTTCACCTTGCGCACTTGCAAAAGCTCAACATAACCCTCTTCTCTGTCTGTGAAAAACGCGTATGCCTCGCCACTGCGTCCTGCACGCGCGGCGCGTCCTGCTCGATGAAGAAACATGCTTGCGTCATATGGCGCGTCGAGTTGGATCACCACGTCCACTTCAGGAATATCGAGACCGCGAGCGGCGACATCTGTAGTGAGCAGCACACTTCGAGCAGTAGTCGACGTCACGAAAGAGTGTAGTGTTTTTGTGCGGGGACCTTGCGGAAGTTTGCCGTGAAGCGAGTAAAACACAGCCGTTTCTGCATCATTCGTGATCAACGACGACTTTGTGCGCTGCAGCTCATGCAGAAAAGAGTACCAATACACAACAGCTGCGCATGTGGGGAAATACACAATTGCTTTCTTGTACTCGAGTGATTTAAGCAGCGCAAGCACAGCAGGCATCTTCATCTCGCGAGAAATGGGAATGTACCGCAGTTTCAGTGACGCAGGCACTGGTCTCGCGTGTTCGCCCGCGCCTACTCGCACGACAATCTTGACCGGATTCCGAAGTCCAGCGTGGCTAAGCTGACTAACCACTGCATCGGCAACGGTGGCGGAAAACAGACCCGTCCGGCGCTGTTTGGGAAGCATCGCGGTGATGCTGGCGAGAGTGTTGGCGAATCCCATGTCGAGTAGACGATCGGCTTCGTCGAGAACAAGGACCTCCAAAGCTGTTGATTTCACGCGTGGGGATTTGAGAAAATCATGCACGCGGCCGGGAGTGCCGACGATGATTTGCGGCATGTCGCGGTGGAAAACGTGCACATCTTCTGCGGTGTTGGTGACGCCGCCGATGAGAAGCTGGCTCTTGAGCAGTCGGGCGGGTGGAGCTTGTTTCAGTTCTGGGTCGTCCTCGCCGTGCTCGCCGTGCTCGCCGTGCTCGCCGTGCTCTCCGTGCTCGTCGTGCTCGTCGTCGCTCGCAGCATCAGCACCGGGCTGGAACCCCAGTACGAGCTCAAACACCTTCTGGATCTGGTCCGCGAGTTCTCTCGTTGGCGCGATCACGAGCGCCTGAAACCTTCCCTTCGCAAGCGCGCCATCGCCCGCCCGCAGCAGTTTCTCAATCACCGGCAGCACAAACGCCAGGGTCTTTCCTGACCCCGTGACCGCCTCGACAAGAACATCTTTGTTTCCGCAGAACTGGGGCAGAACCGCTGCCTGGACGGGCGTCATTTGAGCGTATCCGAGGGTCTGCATTGTGTCGATGCTGCACACACACACACATACTTGTCAGTTGTGAACGAAAACACATGCAAAAAAGGGCCACTTACAGCCATGGCGTCAGTGCCGGCCGGACACGCTGCCAGTCTCGCGAGGCCATTCGAAAAAGCGGGCTGAACTGTGGGCAAAAGAGGGCAGAATCTGAATGGGTATGTATGGAGAAGGAGTGTATAATTTTCAGTTGGGAGATGCCGGCGTGCGGCTCGCGCGGCTTGCAGCACGTGTCCGCGCCCGCCGGGGCGCGAATCGTCCCAACGCCCGCGAAAAGATTTCTGATTTCGACGCTGATATTTCTTCTTTCGGACATTCGGTGAGAAACAAGTAAAAAAAAACAGCCAAAAAGCACAAAACAATGGTCCGCAATCTCGTCATTTTCGGCGGGTCGTCCCATCCGGAACTCGTCGACCGGATCTGCCACATCCTCGGCATTCCAAACGGATATCTCGATACCACAAAGTTCAGGTAACAAAAAAGAGGGGGGGGGGGGGGGGGGGGGGGGGGGGGGGGGGGGGGGGGGGGGGGGGGGGGGGGGGGGGGGGGG
>JANIWG010000168.1:0-24411 GCA_030705025.1 Myxozyma udenii
CCCCCCCCCCCCCCCCCCCCCCCCCCCCCCCCCCCCCCCCCCCCCCCCCCCCCCCCCCCCCCCCCCCCCCCCCCCCCCCCCCCCCCCCCCCCCCCCCCCCCCCCCCCCCCAAAAACACGTAAATTTCTGGATCTCGCAGATGTTTTTGTGCGCGACGGCCGCGCGCCGAAAAGCATAAAGAACGCGGGCACACGCCCAAAAATACACGCGGAACGTCGAGTCCCAATTCTGCGCGGCGCCGCAGCAAAAGTAAACAAAGAAACGACGGCCCCGGCCCGACCGGGCCCAAAACTGCCCAAACCGTGATCGTGCAGCCGCGCGCAGCCCATTGACGGCGGGTGCGGCTGCCGCCAGATGGCGCGCCATTACTGCATTGAGCAGTTAACTTATGCTATGATCTCTACATCAGGACAGAAGCCTCGTTCAGCGTCGATGCCGTCGCTGTTCGCGGTTACAATAGCGTTTGCATGTACTTCTGGCAAGCACAGCCTGCAGTCAAGTCGCCGAGGTTCGTGATGGACTCCTCACACGCTCAAGACGTCGCACTCGGCACTGACTTCTCCAAATGATCACTCACCGCGGATCCGGTAATTGATCGCGGTATCGGGGTCTACGTAGGGAAGACGCGAACCGGTTCAAGCGCAGCACGAACAGAACATGCTGATCGCGCACGTGGAGATCGTCACTTGTGAGCCGCGCGCGCTGGATAAACTGCGTCGCGATGGAGGCGGCGGTCTACTTTTGGAAGTCGATGGTTTGGACGCAACTGCATCGCAGCAACCATAGGCGATTTATATTACTTTAAATAAATTCCTACCTCGGAATGGTAGGTACAAATTTTAGTGAAAGGGCCGATTAAGACAAAGTCATGGCAAGGAAGCTCGTACTTTGTGACGTTCATTGACGATCGATCAAGATCCATCCATGTCGAGTGGAGACCGACGCTTCAGGCGCGGCGATTGCGGGAATCTTGTGCCAGCTAGTACCAGCTCATGACGACAAACCAGAACCAGCTCAGTGGCGTCCTTAGAAAAGCCAAGTGTTTCCGACAAGAGACGACAGCACCATATCGCCCAGCCCAGGATGGAGTCGCAGAAAGAGCGAATCGAACGCTGGTTGAAGCAATCAGAACGATGCTTGCAGATTTGTCTCTTCCTCATGATTTTTGGGAGTATGCCTTGGAGCATGCTGTGTATATCATAAATCGTGTTCCAACAAGTGGCAACAGTGGAAAGGAAATGCCGTATGATAAGGATGCAGAACGTGTTTTTCCAATGTTTATGATAAAGAAGCATGTTACACGCCGCTCAGCACAAGGTTTTTATGTTTTCCTATTTTTGTGACCTATCATATGGAAGTCAGGCAGACAGGGCACCGTAACAACCAACGTCCACAACGGAGGCCGCGCTTCTTTCCCTCTCGAGTGTGACACGTGAAGTGCTTGCTTTCTTTCGTTTTCTTGATGTACATGATAATTTGATTGACAATTTGATTAACAGCTCTATTGAAGAACACAATATTGACAATACTGAAAAAGAAATTGAAGAACAAATTGAGAAAAATACTGCCGAAGAACGTAAACAGCAACAATTTGACTGATTGCTAAATACATTGAATTGCTGTGTAGAATTGAAGATCTCAGTAATTTACAGCCTTTTCGTCTTTTCACAATAAAGTGTAGTCAAGCAAGTAAGTATGTACAGATCTTAAGAAGCGTGCATAATTGTACGCCATCCGTAAATTCTCAGTACAGCTTTCCAGCCTTCTAAAATGCTTGATGCTGCGGGAAAAAGAACGCTGGTTTTGATGTAATGAAACAAATGTCTCGCAAGCAACCCTGAACTAGCCAAAAGACTCCAAAAAAATGAGCTGTGTACGATCTCTAGTCGGATTTATCGGCAAATTATTCACTTCAAGTGAGGTCTTGATAAAATGATCTTTAGTATGCATGTGGTCTATTCCGCTGTGGCGAAGTACCGCGCGCATGCTCGGCTACCGACTGACTGTACAGTCAATCCCACAGCTTGCGCAGTGCATTTGTCGCGTACAAATGACATTTTGATCCAGTCCTGGGAGCACAGAAGTCCCTCGAACTATTGCAAAGTAATTCGATGATCGTATCTAACTCGTGCTGTAGCTTAGGAATCACTTCACATCGCGCTCACGGGTATAAGATATCTGTGTTGCTGTACGGTATTTTAGATCAGCTTCTGTAGAGCCGACCAGTCGTTAACAACTACAGCTGATCCGTTCTTTCGTGAAGGTGTAGCTGGTACTTGCCATTCAATCGTGTTTCAAAGCCGAATCGGTCTCATCGACACTATCTTTGGGTGCATAACTAACCTAAGTTATCCGCTTTGCTCACCTTAGACCCCATAATTCATTCATTCATTGTAAATCTCGAAATCTCAAGATTCCATAGAAGAACAAAATTTACGTTCGAGTTCCACGGAGCAGTCGGCAAGTGTGTATGTACAGTACTGCGAGGGATTGTGAAGGTCAACAAGGGACAGAACTTCAATCAATAGCTCAATTTGCAAAATTCCATCGAATTAAGTGAGAAAGTAAAAACAGCTACTTTGAATGGCGATCGGTTTGCGAAGTTTGCAAAGGCTATGTAGACGATGTGTTGAAAGATGAAGTTGTATGGAGCCGCTTAGCCGAACAGCAGCAGTACGCCAATTGTGGTAATAATTCACGCTGTCTGTTGCTTGACAAGTGTAAGCAGTATACTGTAGGTGTCAAGCAAATAAAAATATTGTACTGTACTTGATTATATATGAATTTGACATATGTGGAAGTGTCATTTGTCAAAAGTGCAGCATGGTGCCAAGTGTAGAAACGGAGAGACCAAAGTAAGCGCTCGTTTTGGAAGAACTGTAGGCTACTGACTGCATTTATAAATGTAGCACTTGGTTGATTCTATTTAAGTTCCCCATATCTGTTTAGAGTAAGAGCGGATATATTCCGCATTGATAGCAGAGGGAACTTGACGTGACATGTATGAAGCGTGACAGCGCACAGGCGAGCCGGAGACAATAGAGAGAGTGCGGTCAAAATCGACTGACTACCGAGAGTGGCATCAGATTTTGACAGCTTGAAGCTTGAATGAAGACAGCTTGCACTGATTGCAAACCACAACAGGTTTGAAGAGGTTATATGCAGTGTTTGCTTTACGTTCGCAAGGGCGCTGTTGCGATCTACAGTAAGATATTTGAAGAAAAAGAGAAAGAGACTTCAGCAGGCAGATGTTCTGCAGCTTGATACTGGTGTCTCACAGGAACTGTTCGCATTTAGAGGTGAGACATGCACGTACAACCGCAACAGTGAAATGTACAACGCGTACAAGCTCGCAGTCGCACGTACGCTTAACGGCGCTGTGAGAAGCTGAGGATCGTCAGTGCTAGAATTATCACTACGATTCTTGCCTTATATATGCGGATGCTGCATGGCTGGCTTTTGATGCAGTGCGGAAACTGCCCGATATGAATTGAATGCAGTCGGAATTTATAATGCATACGCTCCGTGCCCGCAGCTCAGCGCAAGGCTCGAGGAAATTTTGAAAAGAAACTCAAGATGCAGCCCGTGGCGGCGTCGCGGTGCAGCGCGCCCATGCAGCCTCAGTGACGCCAAACTCAAACGCGTACAACGTTTGCGGCAGCCGGCCATGCCCGTCGCGGAGCGCGAGCGGCGAGATGATGCAGTGTGGACTCATTTTGGACTCATCCTGAATTGGGGAAGATCGTGGAGACCCTGGACGTACCGGGACTAGCAGACGCGCACCGCGTTCGCATATCGTGTGCGCCGTCGCACAGCTCGTCGCACAGGAGCACTTATATAGGGCTGCGGCGAGATGCATTCGATATCAAAGCATCTGCACTCGGGGGAGCGGCGGTAATACAACATACTTGCACGCAAACTCTAAGCGCGGCTGAGTTTGGCGGCAGCAACTTCGACGACTTCTTCGACTCGGTCCGTTAAATTTGTGGCTCGGTCGCGTCTCTTGTCAATTTCCGGCCGCGCTGTCTCGCTCCTCCTCCTCCTCCGCCTCCTCCTCCTCCTCTTTCTCTTCTTCTTCTTCCTCTTCCCCCCCTCCGTCCTCTCACCTGCAACTCTCCTCCTCGCCTCGTCTTTTTTTTTTTTACCATCTGCTTCGTCCCGCCTGCGCGATGCTCGGTTTCAGTTTCGGTTCCGCACTGGGACGCGGTCGCAAGACTCCTCTACGCGTCGCCGCCGTCCTCACCATTCTCATTATCCTCCTCTTTTCCGTCTCGAAGAACCCCGCCGGTATTGCTCCGTCCTCGCAAAATGGCGACAAGTCCCAGGTCTACCGTGCCCAGCAAATCGCCGCAATGGACGACGCCGTCGACCGCGCATTGGTCTCCGGTGACTCCGCAGTCGCGAACAATGCGTTCGACCTCGACGCGGCCAAGGCTCCCGGCTCGTCGAAAACCGAAATAGCAAAGAACCCCGTCGTTGCTGGTGCTGCGAAACCTGCTGTTGCTCCTCCCGCGCTTTCTGACGCGCCTGTCGCTCAAGTTGCACCCGTGGCCGCGCCTGTCGCGCCCGTCGCGCCTGCCGCCGAGAAAGCAGTCGCGCCCACCGGTGCTGCAGCCATTGCTGCCGACATGGCCAATGCGAAGCGTGGCCAGGTCGACATTTTCCTTGTCAACACCCCGCGCTACCATTTTGAGGTCGTGCTTCCGTTTTTGAAAGCGTTCAACTCGCTCGAAGACGCCAACGTCACCTTATGGACTACGTACGAAGGTTCGCATCGATTTGGCGTCGAGCCCATGCTTGAAGACGCGGCCGAGCCGAACAAACTTAACATTTTTGACGCGCATAACATGACTGAGGCATCCGGCAACCCAGACCTGATTTTCCTGACCTCGTGTCCGGAGGATGTGCTTTTTCTGAACGCGACACTGGGCACATACCTTTCCAAAGGATCGCGTGTTTTGTGTATTGTCCACGAGGCTGGTAAATGGGATCCTCGACCTAAAGGTGACTCGCCTTATGAGAAGCAAATCAAGTGGATGATTCCATGGATCGAGCGTGGCCAGTGGGAGATTGTGACGCTTGCGCCTCATGTGCAGGAGTTTGTGCACGACAATTTCCCCACGTTCTTTGAAACCAGTAGTTCGATCGAGTACACTGCGCCTATCATTCACCCCGTGTTCCAGGTTAACAAGACTGATCCTGCTGTCGATGTGAAGAACCCGTTTGGCTCGATTCCAGGAAAGTATGAGCCATGGCGACGCGACTACGACAAGATTTTCCGCAACTTTATCGAGACCCGTCCACAAGCGAAGCTTCACCTTGTGGGTTCTGGCAAGAAGATGGTTGTACCCCAGCAGATTCAGAATGATATTGTGTACGTGCGCAATCTTGAATTCCCAGAATACTTTGCGCATCTCGCACAGTCGATTCTTATCATTCCCGCGTTTGCGTCGCCTGCATATACATTCAACCAAGCCTCTTCGTCGACCGCGACCTCGATCATTGTGGGTACGCCGTTGCTGGCTGACAAGGCGATTGCTCATGCGTATCGTCATATTCCTCAAGAGGCAATGTGGCTGCAAGAAGAAGGCGAATCCGAGATCGAGGCGTTTGCGCGTATTTCCCGATTTCCCCCCGAACAATGGAAGGCTAAGAAGCAAACGATTCTCAAGTTGCGGGCAAATATGATGAAGGAGAACGTTGATTTCTTTGAGAAACAAGTTCGTATTGCGATGGTTGAGCGTGCAAGTCACGCGTCTTTGAACAATGCGCAACAAAGTCCTGTTGGCGCGACAACAACACAATTTTAATCCAGTTCCATATTGCATCTACACAGTTATTTATTTATTTTCTGCACTAAAGGCCGCCAGTTAGCATTGTTTATTTTTCATCATATCATCATCATCACCATAATTATCATCGTCAGCGTCATTACCATCATTATCATTGTCAATTATATTTCCGTGGCGAAGCGCATGTACATTTTTTTTTTATTCTTTCTGTCCTTGTGTTAATAGTGTCTCTTTTTTTTGAACGTTTATTTTTTGTACGTCTTTTAATTATGTATTTACTATTTTCTTCGTTTGTATTGATTTTTTTTTTTGTTTGTGTGTATGTGCGCGTGCGTGGGCGGTCCATGCAGTCAGGCGTTGTATTTTGTTCCCAAAAGAGAAGGAAAGAAGGAACAGTTATCGAGAAGCGCTTTTTCAGCAGATCTCATATTATATATGTATATTCTAATATATAATGAAATGACTTTTCATTTAAAAGATGAGGTTTGTAAATGGTTGGCGTGATGTTTCTGTATTCGGACATATTGAGCGCCGGCGCGCGTACCGGAGCTGTGTTGGGAAGAGTCATTGAAAAAATAAAAACGAAGGGCTCGGCTGAAATCTGCGATTACGGACCACGACCACCAATAACCATCATCAACAGTCAGACAACGCAAACATAATGGAGTCAATCAAGGGAATTAGCGAGATGGATCCGAGTCTCAATGGTGCGTGAACAAGTCAATTGCGTTTTTTCAAAGCTATGATTGACTCTAACTACATTTGTACAGGCGCCGGTCTTCGTATCGGTATCGTCAAGACCCGCTGGAACACACAAGTGATTTCCGCGCTTGTGGATGGATGTATTAAGAAACTCGGAGAACTTGGCGTCAAGTCGGAGAATATTGTTCTTGAGACCGTGCCTGGATCGTACGAAGTGCCGTATGCTGTGTCGCGTATGTACGCAGCTTCTCAAGTCCAGTCGTCTACCTCTGGAGGATCTGGTGCCGCGATGGACTTGCTTGATGCTACGACTGAGCCTACGACTACCGATGCGCCGGCGACGTCGACCAAGCCCTTTGACGCGATCATTGCGGTTGGATGCTTGATTAAGGGCGAGACCATGCACTTTGAGTATATTTGCGAGGCTGTTTCACATGGTCTTATGCGTCTCCAACTTGACCTTGGAGTTCCGGTTGTGTTTGGCGTGCTCGCTTGCTTGACGGAACAGCAGGCTCTGGCTCGCGCTGGCGTCGTCTCGGGATCGCATAACCATGGCGTGGACTGGGCTGAGGCGGCGGTTGAGATGGGACTGAAGTCTAAGGGCTGGAACCAGGGCAAGTTCTGTGTTTAAGTGGTGAGGTACTCGTGTTGGGTGATATAGTAGTATATACATGATACATTAATTTTGTTGTTTGGACCAAGAATATGTACAGATATTGCCCGAGCCTCTTGGTCGCTCAGTAGGTGAAAGTGCAATGTATGTATGTGTGTGTGCGTGTGTGTGTGTGTGTGTGTGGTGTCATGGATGGACGTTGCGTACACCGGGAGAAGAGTATAATTCGAATTGGCTGTGACCTTTGCGGAGGAGGTATTCGACTGTGGTGAAGTCTGATTTCGACACCGAGAGATGTGATTTGAATTCCTTTCTGCAATAATCAATTGTCAATAAGCCATGTTCTCGTGCACTTTAAATCAACGTGCGTCATACCGAACAAATGCACGAAAGTTGTCCTGTGATTCTGGGGGTTTATCGCGGATCGCGCGAATGGACTTGCGGTAGAGCGCCAGGACTGGCTGTTAGCGGGTTTGACTTGGAAGTCACATACACACTTACCCTCCCTCTGGAGCCCGGTGAGCCCACCTCGTCGTCTGGCAACCATTGCGTGTTTAGTCCTGTTCAGATCGACAATTGCGGAGTGTCGTCGATCGCTCTCGTCTGGACGATAGTGTATACTGGAAGTGGATGTGCGGCGGGAGTTTTCGGAATTGTCGGGTTGTGTGACGCCGGAATTTTGCGAATTTTCCGCGAGATGGCCGCACCACTTTAGAAATTTCTGCGTTCTCGACGTGCCAGCGCTCGAAGCGCAACAATTCTCGTTTCGTTTCTCTCCTGCCTTTCTTCGTCCGCTCCCACCGTCTTCACCACCCTCCACCCCCTCCCCCTCCCCCTCCTCCTCCTCCGCTCTGCTCCACCGACAATGTCCGCGATCATCCGCTCGACTCTCTACTCCGCCCGCCGCGCCGCTGTCGCCGGCATCGCCCCCGCCGCCGCCCGCCCGGCGCTGATAACCCGCGCGACCATGCTCCGCGCCCCGGTCAACGTCACTGCTGTCCGAAACTACTCGGCGCACGACGACGAGTCATTCGAGGAGTACAACGCCAGGTTAGTTTTTTTTCTTTTTTATTTATTTGCCGTTTACGATGTGCGCGTGTGTGCGTTCGTGCGTCTCGGTGCAGATGAGAGATCGGTTGGGAATCGTCAATTGCGTGAAGGTGGTCGGTTGTCTCGATATCGATAGCGTGACGCTGCGTCAAAAGAGCTGTGCGAAATTTCGAGTGGATGCAATGTCGACGAGTGTTTTCCGAGACGCATCGATGCAATCTGAGAATACCCGACAATGTCATGTCATGTCATGTCATGCGAGCGCTGTTTACTGTTTCGAGGCCAACTGCCCGCTTGTTCGGTTTGTTCAATCTCGCGGACAGGGACTTTGACTACGCCATTACGCATTGTGCACTGAATTCAAAACTGCCGCCGTCAATCGCGCGGGGTACTTCTGTTCCCCCTCGTTAATGCAACACTTACGATCTTATCGATACCGCAAATTTTGCGCGATCTCGGCGTTTCTCGATCGAATCCTCGGCACAGCATCTCGACAGGCCCCGACTCTCCTACATCCGCCATCTACGACTCTGCGCAAAAGTCTCGTCGGTGCGTGGACTGAAGCCCTCGCGAGACGTATGCAGCGGCACGCTATTGGCGCCCCGGGGCGGCGTGGCATGACTTCGGGCCCGCTGCGGTTGGCTGGTCGCGATGTCAGCAGCGCCGCACACGAGGGGTTTGTGCACAGCCGGCCGCGCCAATGAGACACAGGCGATTGATTCCCTACTGACCCCTGATCTGGCCGGGACGGAGACAAGGAAGGATCTGGACGAGCAGCGAGCTAACGCGAACCTACAGATTTGAGCAGGAGTTCGAGGCCGCGTACGATCCCTTCGAGGTCCAGCGAGTGCTGACCAACTGCTTCTCGTACGATTACGTGCCTTCGCCGACGGTTATCGTCAAGGCTCTCGAGGCTGCGCGTCGCGTCAACGACTTTGCGACCGCCGTCCGTGTCTTTGAGGGTGCGTATAGTGTATCAAGAGTCGCCAGAACAATTGCTGATGAATGAAGCCATAAAACTCAAGGTCCCTGCCTCCGCGCACTACAAGGCGTACCTCGACGAGCTCGAGGAAGTGCGCAAGTCGTTGGGTACGTTTGAACTTTTTTTCTTTCTTTGGAATAGGTCATCATATACTAACCACGCACCACTACGCAGGCATCCCGCTCAAGGAGGAGCTCTTCCCTGAGAAGTAAAGGAGTTTTTTTTTTTGTCTATTTTATAAACCTGTGTTTAAGTAAATCATTAAAGAAAGCTCAGCTGCATTATTATATCTCTTATATCATATGGCGTAATCCATACATGGTCAGCATTTGTGCGTTTTTTTTTTTTATTTTTTACATTTGTAGTGGTTTTAAAAGGTTTTCTCTATTTACTGTAGACGCTACGATGTGCGGAAACGTTTACTCCTGCGAGGGTGTTAGCGAGATGACCAGAGGACGGAGTCAATTGACGATGAATGGGCACGTACGTAGATCCACTTGAAGATAGTGGGGGTGTAGGAGACGACCTCCTCAGGCTTGAACCAGAGACCGATCTCCTTCTTGGCGGACTCGACAGAGTCGGAGCCGTGGCAGACGTTGCGACCGACGTCGATGGCGTAGTCGCCACGGATCGTGCCGGGGCCGGCGGCGGCGGGGTTGGTCGCGCCGAGGAGGACACGGCCGGTCTTGACGACGTCCTTACCCTCCCAGACCATGGCGAGGACGGGGCCGGAAAGCATGTACTTGAGGAGACCGGGGAAAAAGGGCTTGCCGGTGAGGTCGGCGTAGTGCTCACGGAGAAGGGGCTCGGTGGCCTGGGTGATCTTGACACCGACGAGCTTGAAGCCCTTCTGCTCGAACCGGCTCATGATGGGGGCGATGAGGCCACGCTGGACACCATCGGGCTGGAGAGGTGGTTAGTGTGCGGACGAGTAACACCAAAGAAGACAAACACACCTTGATGGCGATGAAAGTCTGCTCGTTGGACATTGTTGCGGATGTGGTGAAGACGGAGGTCGACTGGAGAGAAAGAGGAGGAGGACGACGACGACAAAGAGAAAAAAAAAGGGACGGCTTTTGTGCTTCAATGCGTGGCCTCGACGCGGTGCAAGTGCCGCGTGCGCGCGACGCTTGTGCCACTGTGGGGCTAGAAGCGCGGACGTTGACTGCGCTGCGTGCAGGTGCATCTGCACCCACACTGTCTACAGCGGAACGCGCGACGCGTCGACCGCGGTTCTCACGTCCACAACAACACCACCCTCGCGCTCTACTTCCCCCTCCGCCTCCCCGGTACCCTCCCCTCCCCCTCCCCCCCCGACCCCCCGCCCAAAACTCTCCCAAACGGCAGTAGCAAAACACTTCGTCGCGTCCACCGCGTCCGTCCCGCCCCGCTCCGACCCGCCACGCCGCTGACGCTCGCCCTCTCGTCGTTCTCCGCGCCTCTGCCGCGTCCGGGTTCGACCGCGGGCTACTTCAGTAGCGCCGTTCTCGACGCCTCGACTGCTTCCTCGTCTTCTGCTTCTGCTGCTGCTTTTGCGTCTTCTTCTTCATCGTCGTCCTTCGTCGTCGCCGTCTTCTCCGCAGCTTTCCCGCTCCTCCCGGCCGCAGTCCTCGTCGGCATCGCCCTCCTCGCGCCCTCCCCGTCCTGGCCTCCAGCTTCCACCCCGCCCTCCTCCCCCCGCTCCTCCACACGCCGCGAGCCTCCTCCCGCTCCTCGCAAACGTCGCTCGTCCGCCCGTCCGTTTCTCCGTCGTGTCCGTTTTCGGCCGCTCCGCCCGTTCACCTTCATGTCGGCCGCAAGCTCCCCCGCATCCGCAACCGCGGCTTCTTCCGCTGCTGCGGCCCCGACCTCCGGAATGCACCGCTCGGCATCCTACCGCGCATCCGCCGGACGCAAAATGTACGAGCTCCGTCTCGTCGACAGATTGAAGACCGCCGCGGCTGCCGCCGACGCAGACAGCGCAATCGCCGAAATCGAGCCCCGCAGACTCTCCAAATCAAGCACCACCACGTCAATTGCGTCTGCTTCCACCGACGACGATCTGCCCTCTCCTGCCGCAACCGGCAGCGGCCTTGCTCGTCAAGCATCAGACTGGGGCGTAACATCCATGCAGAATCGTCCTGCTGCTCTCAGACTCGAACGGAAACGAAACAAGTCGTTACGCCTCTCCTTGTCCGTCTCCAAAGCAGCCCCTCCGATATCTACTCCAGTCACAGAGGAACCCCCCGCTTTAGGTGAGTATTCTCCACTCAATTGCTACAATTGCTACTCAATTGCTAACCTGACAACCCAACTCTAGCTCCGGACCTCTACGTCTCTCCTAAAATGCCATCTGTGCCCGACACCATCGCATCCGAAGACGCGCCTGACTTTCTCACCTTACTCGCAGCCAAGGAACGTCGAATTCTTGAGCTGAAAGACGAGCTTGCAAAGGCTCAGGCAGAGGCAGATAAACTACGTCACGAATGGGCAGCGCACGAAGAACGGTCTCGAAAGATGCAGGAGCAAGCTCGTGTGGCAGTGGCAGCTGAGAATGCCAGACTATCTGCACTTTCCGGACACACCTCTAGCAGCGCAGGTGTCGTTCCCGCGCCGGGTTCGCGACTTGTCGGCAAACGAGGAAGCGCGAATCTCGAGCGCGTTGTTCCTGCGTCGTCCGCATTGGCAACCGCCACTGCTGCTACCGCACCGACTTCACATACACGCGAACCGTCGTCGTCCACATCGTCTGCCGTCTCGACTTCGTCTACTGCAACATCTGTATCTGCTGCGTCAACAGATAGCAAACGACGTAGCTCTGGTGGCTTTGGCCGTATGCTTTCTGGCTCGTTCCCCTTCGCTTCACCCCCCAAAACTACACCCGCAGGCCGCCCGCTCGCGCCTCCTCGCACATCTTCACTCGCTGATAATCCTTCTGGCTCTAGCACCACCTATTCGCCTGTCACCACTGCGACAGAATACGCTAATCCTGTGGAGGAAGACCAGTCTGAGCACACTTATGTGATTCCAAGCGACGAATTCGATTACGACGGCGACGAAGAGGCGTTTACTTCTGGGAACACAAACAGGTATTCGAATCGTGTGATGCAGAACGGAGGAGCGGCATCAATGCCTATTCATCCCGACGAAGTCGTCAACACAGCAAAGCAGATCGCAGTCGGGTTGAATAAGCATTTCTGGTCGCTGTATGAAGACATCAAACAAGCTGCTATTGGCGATGATTTGATCTCAGTAGAGGGCGCGCCCATTGCACAATTCGTCGATCCTCCCACAAAACGAACAAGCACCGGTAGTGGCGCAGTCACAGGACCAGGTGAGCCGTCGACTGCGACTGCGACTGCGACTGCGACTGCGACCACTGCGGTGACGACCGCACAAGCGATGCGATCTGTTGTATGGCGAGAAGACGACGATGACGCGCCATCACCACCAGTCCGACATCTTTCTAGTTTTGCGAATTCACCTGTTCGGTCAGAACCGCTCGGTGTTCTCAATATGGACAATTCTTCACCCGAATACAGAGGATCGCCGCAACAGGGAAAACGTACCCGTTCGTTCCACATGCCACCACCACCGTCACAGTCTTATGGAGAGTATAGTGGATATAATGTTCTTCACGCTGCACCAGCTGGAGTGTCACATACATCACTAATTGATCTTGAGTCGTCTGAAGAAGATGAAGGTGAGAGTGATGCGACGTTGAAAGCCTAAAACCGCGTGAATCTAAGTTCATGCGGTTTATATGAGCATTATTTCATGAGATATGCATTTGGGGAAGTTTACTTTTGTGTGTTTTTATCTTTTTCTATGTACATTCTTTTTTTTTTTTTAGTTGTTGAGTTTATTTTGGTGAAGAGTTTCATGATACATTTGCGACACGACAGAATGCAATACTCGGCGCGATTTCTTTTATCTTATGTTCATATACATTAGTACGATACCAAGAACACTTTACACATTCTACCGCATAACACGCGTCTAACAATGCAAAAATTTACGAATCAAAGGCGCGACTTGCTTACGACTCGCTTTCAAATTTCCTTGTTTCCACGCCCAGAATCTTTCTTCTGGCACGCACTTCAAATCGTCACTGTCAAACTCGGTCAATTCGAATTCCTCCGTCGCAGCGCTGATGAATTCTTGTACCATTTTCTCTGCGTCGGGATTCGCGACAAGGACAGCCAAGTCGCGGTGATAATGACCGTGTGCATCAGTATAAGAATCCATGAAAACCATGACATCAACATTTCCACGCTCGGAAGCCCATTCTTTCATTCCTTTAATCAACGGTTTGACTCCTCCAAATTTGTTCGCAGTCCACTCCAAACTCTTGACACTTGAAGCAATACCCACGCTTGCTGCTCCATCATCGTCGGACGTCCATTCTTTGTAGTCTTTTCTTAGAATATCGCGTAGTGAGAAATCGTCGATACTACGTTTAGCGGAGATCAAGTCGGTAAAGTAGTTTCTCAAAAACACACTTTCGCCAGAATCTTGCTCTGTCGCAGCAACCGCAAGTGCAGCGGTCGTGTGTTCGGATTGGTCAGCGATCGGAGTGAGGAGTTCAACTGCGGCGATATCGCATTTGGTTTCTCTGGCAGTCAGGTTCGCAGTGTCGACTAGGATCGGCGCAAGTGCGAGTCGAGCGAGAGTGGATAGTTCGGGAGTGGGCGGGAGACTTTTAAGCGTCGGTGTCAAGTACTCAATAACTAAAGATGTGCAGCTGCCGACAGGGGAGATCATGCGTGGATCAGCGGAGAGGGATGTGTGTTCGTCAACATGATGGTCGATGATCCCGACAACATTAGAGCCGTAACGCTTTCCAAGCTCAGAAAGAAGAACGTTATGATCAACAAGGACCACATCGACTGCGTCGTTCGAGACAGAGCCGGCGTCGATCGCGCTTAAGAACTCGTCTTTGCAAATCACGTCTGAAAGAGGGATATCCAGCGATTTTAGCAGGAACGCGAGTTCAGGTCTGAGAGAGAGTTCCTCATGCGGAATATTAAATAACGGAACCACGGCGCCGTATGATTTACTTGCGTAATTCGGCGCAGGATGTGTGTGTGCCATGTACGCGAACACAAGCGAACTGGTGAACGAATCCAGATCTGCAGATTCGTTGCCCGTGACAAGGAGAAGACGATGAGCGCCGAGCGTTGCGAAGTTGGTGCGCACGGTTTCCCGCGCGAGACTCAAAAACTGCTGAAGAGATTTCATTGCTGTTGTAGTTACGAGGTCAGGAAAGGTTAGGGAGGTGGATCTATCGTGACAAGTCGGTTATCGGGACTGGAACAAGACGAACAAATGCGCCGAAACTCTGATCTGCAGCGCCGTGTCAGGTTTCACAGCCAGCCGCTTTTGATGCGGCGCATGACGTTTACCTCGCTCGATGATCGGAGAAACTCTTTCGCGTGAAGTGCGCGCTTGAGGAGTGTAAGGTACTTCCGAGCGACTATAAAGGGCGAGAAAGTATGGCGGATTTGAAGTTATCGGAGGTGGATCAGCTGCAGACGAAGGATTACTGGGTGAGTGTTTTTTGCGGGGACAGAGCGAGGAGGCGAGGGACTGACGGATAACTTGCAGGATAACCGGTATAAGAAAGATGAGGAGCATCGGGCAGCGGAAGGCGGCGATGTGGTGACGTTTGACTGGTTCAAGACGTATGGAGATTTACGGCCATTTTTCAGACGGCATGTGACGGAGTGGAGTGCGGATACGAAGGTTATAATGCTTGGGTGTGGGAATAGTGTGAGTGTTGGTTTTTTTAGTTTCTCTGAGTTGAAGTGTGGGCGCTGACTGAGGTGTAGACATTGTCGAAAGATCTGTACGATGATGGATTGAAGAGTATTGTGAATGTTGATTTTTCTGAGTCTTGTATTCGACAGATGCAGGAAAAGTATGTGGATGAGAAAGAAATGAGTTGGTGCGTTGCGGATGTGCGTGATATGAGCCAGTTTGCAGACGCGTCGTTTGATATCGCCATTGACAAGGTGCGTTGTATTGAAACTGTTCATTACCATAATCGCTAATCTGTACCTAAGGGCACGCTTGATGCGTTCTTGAGTTACACAGGGTCTGTGTGGGATATTCCAGAGGACATCAAGATTTCCGCGCTGAAATATATGGACGAGGTAAGTCTTTTTTTTTTTTCTTTCCGTTCCACTGCGCGTGTCGCGCTGACTTTCACAGACAAACAGAGTTCTGAAACCCGGCGGCAAGCTTCTATACATTTCCTACCGGCAACCACACTTTGCGCGTCCGATCATTGACCGCGAATATTGGACGATGACAAAGGAAACGTTGTCGGATGACGAAGGTGCATCGGGGTCGTTTGATTACTTTGGGTATGTACTCACGAAAAAGGAGTGAGTTACCGCATGCGGAGGTCGATTGATTCATAGTCATCATCGTCGTCGTCGTCGTCATCCTCGTCGACGGCGACGTGGTTGACAATGTCGGTTTTGCTGTCGTCTCGCGATTCGTCCTCGCTCCACTCATCCTCCTCATCGCCGTCACCAGATGGTATCCATTCTCTCCAATGTTCACCCTCCATTGGTTCCTCCTGTTCGATTTCCTCCCACGTAACCACGTTCTCGACACGTACTGGTTCTTGCGCCTTCACAAGCACCTCATCAACATCAGGCAATTCCAGCGCGGACCCCTGTGCAAGATTCATAATCATAATGAGTACATGAATCGTAGTCTACTCCCCCCATCAAAGTTAATGTACATTGCATTATAGTTTACACAATTTCTTTAAAACTCACCTCGTCTGCGCTAGGCAATAGCGCATCAAGCCGTTCTTGCAACGCATTTGCAAGATCATCCCGTCCAAGCACGCTATATTTCTCCACGAATCCAAAGCACCGCGCTCGCACGTCCTCGATATCCGGCAAGCGAGTCGCGCGGGCCGCGATACGCGCGGCCTTGTCGCGTACAGTGCGGGCGTTTGACGTCTTTATTTGGGTGAGCAAGTCAAAGAGAGTAGTTGGTTGAGAACTCTACGCACCGATGATATTCCCGTGATGTGCCGCGTGAGCTCGGCAAGCATCGTCGCTGCAGCAGCTGCTGGTGTAGTCATCGTTTGTCCTGGAGAGATCGACGCGTCGAGGGGACGCGACGACGACGCGACGCGGCAGGGACCGATCTTTGCATATTCAGGCGATAAGCTTACGCGGTTGAGCCGCACACCGCTTCTTCAATTTCTCGGGGTGCGGTATATTTCCAGCCATCCATCTTCACCACCCTCACCACTTTCACCCCCTCGCCTCAATCCGTCCGTCCACACTGCGTCTGCTTCAGCCATGAGGCGCAGCTTCAACCGGCTTTTGGCCGTGTTCGCCCTCATCGCGCTCTCGCTTCTCGGCGCCGCGGCGTTCATCCGCGCGTCTTCCTCGTCCTCGTCGCGCTCGTCCTCCGCCTCCAAAACACCCCTCACCCCCGCCGACGCGCAGGTCGACTTTCGAGAGCGCACTCTGCGCAGCTCGAATAAAGTGCTCGACGATCTTCTTGACGCGCAACACCGCGCTTCAGCGACACCAGACCCAGACGCCGCTGTCGAATTCATCACCATCGACGGCGCCCAGTCTGCCCCAGGACAGCATAACCCGCTCATGCAGGATGTTGATGAACCAGCAGGAGTACTCACACGCGCGTCTGAGATCGAAGATGGGACTCGTGTGAGAGCGAACGCGACGTTGTTGTCGCTTGTTCGAAACTCTGAACTTCGAGGTCTTCTGAGCACCATGCGTGATGTCGAGCGCACGTTTAATAGCAAATTCAACTACCCCTGGACCTTCATGAACGACCAGCCGTTTTCAGATGAGTTTAAGCGGCGCACACAGGCTGCGACGAAGGCCGAATGCAGATACGAACTTATCCCGCCGGAGCATTGGGATACGCCGTCGTGGATCAACGACGACCTTGTGGACGTGTCGAATGACATTCTCGTCGAGGATAACATCATGTATGCTAAATTGCAAAGTTACCGCCGCATGTGCCGATGGAATTCCGGCATGTTTTACAAACATCCTGCGTTGAAAAACACTCGGTGGTACTGGCGAATCGAGCCCAACACACGGTACTACTGCAGCATTGACTACGACGTCTTCCGCTACATGGAAGATAACAACAAAACATACGGCTACGTCATCAACATTTACGACTCTCCACAGAGCATTCGTACGCTCTGGCCCACGACACTCGAGTACGTATCCAAGCATCCTGAGACTTTACATCCCAACAACGCGCTCGCGTGGCTCGTGGATACCGACCAGCGTCCGAACCACGGCAAGATTTCAAACGGATACTCCACCTGTCATTTCTGGAGTAACTTTGAAATCGGCGATATGGATTTTTTCCGTGGCGACGCTTACAATAATTGGTTTGAATACCTCGATCAATCTGGAGGCTTTTTTTACGAACGATGGGGAGACGCACCTGTTCACTCCATTGGCCTCGGTTTATTCCTGGACAAGACTAAAATTCATTGGTTCAAAGATATCGGATATTTACACATGCCATATTACAACTGTCCGAGCTCCAACAAATGCAAAATGTGCCGTGCGGGCCGGTTCACGGACGCGAAATATCTGAATCGTGAAAACTGTATAAACAATTTTTTCAAACACGCACACGCTGATTAAATTTTTTTCTCTCTCTCTCTCTGCAAACTACTTTTTTTTTCTTGGTTTGTTGCGCTGTTTGTTTGTATTTGGTTGATTCTTCTTTCTGTTTGCTAGGGTGTTGAGTTTCGTCGGTCGCACGGCTGGGCGCACGCGTGTACATAAAAGCCCCGATCATGTTTTGTATACAGGAGTCACATAAAAAAAACAAATTCACACATCTAATCATCATTATGTTCATGTTTCATTGTCGTTTTACGTAAACTAAAGTTACACGACATCAGGCCATCGTTTCCGCAATCCGTCCAACCATCGCGCATACAGCATTTGTTCGATCGGGCTTCGTTTGGGGATGACGACTTGTCCACCAGATGCTGCTGCTGGTGGTGTTGTCGTGGGTGCGACGGATCGCGGGGGGTCGGTGGGCGCGTGTTTGAAGAATTCTGAAGCACCGACTGCTTCACGCACCGTGATACTTTCCGACGCACTAATCGTACCCATCATTCCACGTACGAACGCAAGCGTCGCATCTGGATTCACCGCGTCCAACGCTTTCCAAGCCTCTGCGAGTTTACGAAACGCATCCTTATCTTGATCTCCCGCTGAGGTCGTGGTCGTAGTGGTTGCCGTAGCGGCGTCAAACGCAGGAAGAACAACGTCGTGATACACAAGTCTTCCTAATCTAGCCGTCTTACTCGACGCCATAACAGCAGGAGGCGTATTCTCGTCATCTGGGATTTGAGTTAATTCGTCGCGTAACGCAGCAGATATTTCCGTCGTCGTCAAATTCACTATCGCAGGTGCGTCGCGCAGTGGTCGTGATGGTCGGAGTGTAGATTGTCTACTTCCTGTCGTATGTTCCGACTCGCTTGAAAGTGAAGAAGCGCGAACGAGCGAGCGTCGTGAGTCAGTATGATACCGACCTCGAAGCGTCCGATGACGCTCATCATCCGTGCTCCCATTACTACCGACACTCGTAACGCTTGCGTCATCTGGAATATCAAAGATCACGCTTGAGGCGGTGGAATTATGCCGACTTAATGAGTGCTGTCGGGCCCGTGAAGCTGTAGCAAGACTGCTTACGCTGCTACTGCGACTCAGTGCTGACGGGGCAGCTGATACAGAGTCGACTGTAAACGACCACGGGTCCACCGACGATGTGGACGACATTGTATTTCTGCAAGTCAGCGCTGCCTATGAAAGATAAAGAACACACGTACATGGTCTCCTGGTACATCTTTGGCTTTGGACGATCTGTTCTTCTGAGATTCCAATCCTCTCGACGATTGATAAGTCCTCTCAAATCAACAACGTTACCCGCATTCCGCACAAACTTGTGCTTCAACAATTGTTTCGCAGACGGTCGTCGTCGATGATCTTTAATCAAACACAATGACACAAAATCTTTAAACTCCTTGCTGAAATTTCCCTCCAACACAGGTGGATTGGATTTAGGAATCAAAAATAGTACTTTCATTGGATGATACTCTGACAACGGAGGTTCACCGCGCGCAAGCTCGATAGCAGTAATCCCAAGCGACCAAATATCCGCTTTAAAATCATAATCTTCCTGGCGAATCACCTCTGGAGCCATCCAAAACGGAGTACCAACAAACGTGTTGCGACGGGAAAGGTTATTTGAAAGTTGCGCGGCTACGCCGAAATCAGCGAGTTTGACGTCGCCGTCGGCGGATAGGAGAATATTCGCAGCTGCTTCTCGTTAGTTGTGTCGCTTTTAAGTTGAGATGCGTCGCACCCTTTATGTCACGGTGAATCTATAACTATTAGCGTCATTACTGCAGGTGTTGGAATATGCTATACACACCTTTCCGTTGTTGTGTAGATAATTCAGACCCTGGAGTAATTCACGACACACGATCGCGACGTCGCGCTCTGTGAACGGACCAGGTTTGAGAAGATCTAAGCAAGATCCACCAGCGAGATACTCCATTACTAAACATTGTAAGTGGCTTCCTTTGTATGTAAAATATTTCGGTGAGCGTACTTATCCATAACTTGTGCCCTTTCACGAAGCATCCTGTCAACCATCAGCGCAGTTCACTACTCTGCACAAAAGCGCAACTCACCGTAATACTTCGTGACATGTCTACTCTCACACGCAGACAACAACGCTATTTCCAGCTGAATCTCCGCAATATCATCATCACTCGATTCGAGATCGATCTGTTTAATCGCAACGATGTCTCCTGTTTCTTTATATATCGCTCTATACACAACCCCGAAACTCCCGCTCCCAAGCTCTTCGAGCAACATAAACTGATCCGCTGTTACGGTCTTTGGAATTTCCAGCATTTTTTTCGTGGCGGTCCGTGTATAGTACTCCCGTTTAAAAGAAAGAAGAAATGAAAAGCGTGGATTAAGAGATCATGTTGTGGGATAAGTATAACTAATCATTGCAGATCGCGCCGCTTGTCAGATCACACACACGCCCGCCAGCTTGCCTAATTTAGGAACTACGTCAACACTCGTATCACCACCGCCCCACAGCAATATCACCAGGCCCCGCTTCTCAGTCCACACGCACAGCTCGATTACATCCCTCACACGCTTTCTATTTGTCACTATACCCACGCCGGCCCCGCGAACTCTTCTCTCAATTGAATCGCGTCACGAAACGCGGATCAGGGGCAAAAGCCACATTAAAAGCATATGCATGCACGCCGCCGCCGATGCCGCAGCACACGCGGCGTAAACAAAGAAATCTCTTCTCCCAACGCCACAAGCGCCTTAACCTTTGTGTGCGTCGTCACCACGGCAACGCATTCTCCCAATTGCACAAAGTTGTAAGTTTAGGTGGCGGTTGTACCGATATGCTACTGTACAGTAAAGTAGCTACTGATTTTTCCTCATTTGATCGATCGTCGATTTGAGTTGACCAAGTAAATTGTCACGGTCTAAAAATGGCGGAAGAAGAGTCGATATCACTTGAAGAGACGAATAGGCGGCGGATTGCGCTGGGTATGAAACCCATTCCGACTCCGGACTCCGGCGCGTCGTCGGGTTCGCAGCAGACGGCTGCGAGTAGCAAGTATACTAAAGACAACGCGACGGGGGATTCGCAGGAAGAATCGACGTTGTCGATAGAAGAGACGAATAAACTTCGCACAAAGCTTGGATTGAAGCCGATTCCTACACCTGGTGACGACGCGGCGGCGACGGCGGCGGCGGCGCCTGATTCGGATGAACAAGCGCTTGCGAATTGGAGGGCAAAGTATGAGGAGGAGAAACGACGGAATGAGAGTGATGCAGCGAGGAAGCGGATTGAGAAGGCGAAAGAACGGATATCGCGGCTTCGATTTTTGGAAGGAAAGGGACTTGGAGATGCTGGAGAAGATGAAGATGGAGTGAGTGCGAGAGATTGGGTTAAACGGTCAAAGAAACGAGTGAAGATTGCGTTGCGTGATGAGGATGAGGAGGAGAATGAAGGAGAAGAGAAGAAAGAATATACGTCTCAGGATTTGGTTGGATTGAAAGTTGGACACTCGCTTGATGAGCTGGATGGCGAGGAAGTGATATTGACGTTGAAAGATAGTAATGTTCTTGATGATGAAGAAGACGAACTTGTGTCGACCTCGTTGACGGAGCGGTCTCAACTTGCAAAGAATCTAGAGAATCGCAAGCGGAAAGCACGGTATACTGGGTTTGAAGATGAAGGAGGTAAAAGTGGACTGTTGGCAAGATACGATGAGGATGATGAAGAAGGGAATAAGAAGAATTTTCTTACGCTTGATAGTGAGCTTATTGGTGGTCCTGTGTCGTCAAAGCCTGTGTCGATGCCGACGACGCGCAAGGAGGAGACAAGTGAACCGGGAAAGATTCAAGTGGATCTGGATTACACTGTCAAGTTCACGCCGACAGAGTCTGATTATCTTCCGTCTGAACCGGTGAAGATCAAGAAGCCAAAGAAGAAATCAGGCAGTAGTAGCAAGAGTAAGTCGAGTCGACGACGACGAGGTGATGCAGATGACGAGGTATCAGGAGGTGACGCTGTTATGATGGATGCAGGTACACCTGCTGCGTCGCACGATGTGATTGAAGAAGACGACGAGACGCTTCAACTTTTATTGGCGAAGCAACGAAGAGAAGCGCAGAAGCGAAGAAAAGCATTATTCAAGAAAACTCCGGAGATGATTGCAAAAGAGGTTCGTGAACAGTCTGTTGATGGGGAGAATACGGAAGAACAGGATGGAAGTGGAGGATTGGTGTTGGATGGAATGACGGAGTTTGTGGAGATGGTGGGGGCGGAGGAAGGGGATGAGGAGGAGGAGAAAGCGAGGTTGGCGAGGTTGCGTGGTGGCGATGAGAGTGATGCGATCAAGAGTGAAGGCGGAGATGACGCCGAGATGGTTGATGCGGATACAGCTGTACGGGATAAGCCACATGACGCGACGAACGATGAAGACGAAGAGCCGGTTATTGCGGACGAAGCAATGTCGTCAGTTGGACTTGGTTCAACACTTTCACTTTTGCGATCACGTGGGCTACTGAAAGCGCCTGATGAGAATGATTTGCAACGGCAACGAATTCAACGAGAGTCCGCTGTTTTCAAAGCGGAGATGGTACGTCGTCGGACAGTTGCGGAAGCGGAAGCACGAGCGCGTCGAGAGGCAGAGCGGAAAAGTGGGAAGTTTGAAGGGATGACGCAACGGGAACGAGAGGAGAGTGCAGCGAGGGAGAATGCGAGACGACAGGTTGAAGAAGCACGAGAAGCGCAGAGACGGTTTAGAGATTATAAACCGGATGTGAAACTCGAGTATAAGGATGAGTTTGGTCGAAGTATGACGCCAAAGGAGGCGTTTAAACATCTTAGTCACCAGTTTCATGGCAAAGGGTCTGGAATGGCTAAGACGGAGAAGAAACTTAAGAGGATTGAGGAGGAGCATAAGAAGGAGAGCAAGTCGCTTTTTAATTAGAAAATGTGTATAAAATAGTTGTATTAATTGTATTCGTCGGCGTTCATATGGTTGGTGGGGAGGAGGGGTGTTTTTTTGCGAGGGTTACTTTGTAACGGCATGGATGGACTCTGCGAGTCGTTTGACGTTTGATGAAGTGATTCCCGCGACAGAAACACGACCGTCACGAGTAAGGTAGACGGAATGGTCAGTACGGAGGGTGTCGACCTGTTCAGGGGAGAGACCAGTGTAGCAGAACATTCCGATTTGGGAGGTGATGTGAGACCAGTTACGAGACGAGCCAAGAGATTCAAGGTTATCTTTTAGCAAGTGGCGCATGGAAATGATACGATCAGCCATACCCTTGACTTCAGCGAGCCACTGAGCATTGAGGGATTCGTCGCCGAGGATTTCAGCAGCGATACGGGCGCCGTGAACAGGAGGGTTGGAGTACATTGGACGCACGACGATCTTGACCTGCGAGTCGACGCGCTTTTTTTCTTCGGGGTCGGCAACCACGAGCGAGAATGCACCGCATCTCTCGCCGTAGAGACCCATGTTTTTGGCGAATGATTGACAAAGCGCGAGTTGGAAGCCTTGGTCGACAAAGTAGCGAAGAGCGTAAGCATCCTTGTCTGCGTCGCCGGACGCGAAACCTTGGTACGCCATGTCGAAGAAGGGGAAGTGGTCCTTCTTTTTCATGACCTCGGCAATCATGTGCCATTGCTCGGGAGTGGGATCGACGCCGGTGGGGTTATGGGCGCAGGCGTGGAGCACGATCATGGATTTGTCGGGGGCGGCTTCGAGGTCGGCGAGGAGGCCGTTGATGTCGAGAGCGATGTTTTGCTTGTCGTAGTATCTGTAAGTTTTGACGTCGAGACCCGAGTCGCGGAAGATGGCGTGGTGGTTTGCCCAGGTCGGGGTAGGCACGAAGATGGATTTTCCGTGCGGGTACCATTTTGCAAGGAACTCGCCACCGATTCTGAGCGCGCCGGTGCCGGAGATGGATTGGGTGATGACCAGACGGTCGTCGGTGATTGCCTTGGAGGAAGGAGAGTACGCGAGCTTTGCGGCGTGATGGGTGAAGGCGGGAACACCGGTGATGGGGGCGTATTCCTTGTCGAGGACTTTTTGGAGGAGACGGAGCTCTGCTTCCTTGACGGAGGGGAGCACGTAGGGCTTTCCTGCGTCGTCACGGTAGGCGCCGACGCCTGGATGTTGTTAGTGCGAGTAGGCGAGGTGTAGAGAGGAAGAGAACGCACCGAGGTTGATCTTTTCAGCAAAGGTGTCTGCTTTGAATGCCTCGGTGATGCCTGGAAGGGAGTGTGAGACATATGAACAGGGGTGGAAGAGCGTGATCTGCTAAACGGAGCAGAGAAGGGAGATGCGCACCGAGAATGGCGTCGGGGGGACCGAGGGGGATGTTTGCGAACTGGAGAGTGTGAGAAGGGGAGGGGAGCGAGAGAACACGAGGAAGGAGAGACGTACGACGGAGTAGGCGCGCGGAACAGGGAGTTTTGCGGCGACGGCCACGAGACCGCGCGTTCTGCGGAGAAGAACGGAGGCGATTGCCATAGTGGACCAGAGCAGAGGAGATCGGGGGAGAGGGCGCAGCTGGAGGGGCGAGAACAGAGGCGTGGGGGGGGGGGGGCGGGGGGGTGGGGGGGGGGGGGGGGGGGGGGGGGGGGGGGGGGGGGGGGGGGGGGGGGGGGGGGGGGGGGGGGGGGGGGGG